>PVJC01000192.1:80937-151293 GCA_004026665.1 Murina feae
GGGGGGGGGGGGGGGGGGGGGGTGTGAGAGGCAGCTGGTCAGTAATTCTCTGTCATCATTGATGTTTCTGTCTCTCCCTCTCCCTTACTCTCTGAAATTAATAAAAATATATTTTTTAAAAAAAAGATTAGGGGAAAGTTGCAGGAAAGATCTGAAAAAACAGCCTGTGTTCTGTGAGCCCAAAGTAGGATGACTCCAGGAATGGAGGTACTCGTGGCATTCCTAAAGAGAGTCTCTACCGAGCAGAGATGTCCAGCCTCGGATTTAGTACTTTGTGAACTCCTGCACTGACCTTGCTGTCACTAGAAGTGTACAAGCGGACGTTGGGGACTATATAAAAGGCAATTTCCTGCATCGGAGGAAGTTTGAACTATTAAGATTGTGGATACCTTTTTAATTCTAATATCCCAAATCTCTGGGACGGATGAGCAAAGCCTTTCCATCCTGAGTCTAGTCCTGCCTGAAAGTCTGGTCCGCTGTGAACCTGCAATTTATAGGACACGTTTTAGATCCAGAGAGCCTCTTCCAGGGGAGGAGGAGTTAGAGTCTGAGAGGATGATTACGGATCTCCTTGCAGTTCCAGAGAGGCCGCCACATGGCGCCCTAGGACCGACTGCAATATCCACTTCCTTCCCCTTCCCGGCAGCAGGGCCCCTCTCCGGGCGGGGGACCAGAGGTTGGGGCCCGTCAGCTTCCCCAGCCAAGCGTTAGGCACAGCAAAAGCCGAATGCAGCGCTGCCAGCTGTTTGAGGCAAGCCTGCGTGAGTGAGAAGACCGGAGTCGGGACCCTTGGCCGGGGGATGGCGCTAGTTGCACGAATCCTACCTCTGGCTGATACCCCGCCACCCCGCCACGCCGCCACACACATACCTTCCCCCCACCCTGCTAGAGCCAGCGCCTAGCTGATCACGGTCCCCACTCCCAGCGCGGCGCGAGTATTCCCCGGTAAGGGGCACGCTAGAGTCGCTCCCGATTGGCTGTCGGCATCCGAGTTAAACTTTCAGCCAATGAAAAGGGGCATATGGCGTGACGCACGGAAACGTCACGGGAATTCCCCCCTCCCGGGGGCGGAAAAGGGGCTTTCCCCGCTGTCCAGTGCTGGAGTCCTGGGACTGGAGAGGTGTCGCGACAGGTCCGAGGTGGGTCGGGCCGGGAGAGGAGCCGGAACCGAAGCCGCTGCCGCGGTGAGTGGCCGGGTTCAGATCCCTGGGTGGCCGAGACACGGGAAGGGCGGGAGGAGGGCCCGTAACTAATGGAGCTCCAGGACTGGATAGCGGCATTTGCACACACACGCATAGCACGCACATGAACCAGACACCCGGATACACACAACGGCATCCTTGTACAAAGCCTCGCGGACCCGTACCTATGCCGGCCAGTGCACAGCATCGTCCATGTGCTCACCTTCGCACACACGTACACATGCAACATACTCACCGGTTCTCAGGTACCTGGACCCATACCCTTCACGCACAAACTCAGATATGTCCACCTGTGCCCTTACATATCAAGACAAGCTCAGGCATGTGTCCACCCTAAGAAGTTTAAGGTCGCTCACCTGTTGCACGCACGCCAGCACATGGGCTGAAATAACACTTGTATACCTGTGATGGAGACACACATATCACACAGAGCCATGGGACTGGAGCAGGGGCGTGAGCACCCATAACAAGGGCGGTGTGGGAATTAACCGCTGCCTAGCTGTTTCGGGAAGAGGGCCCATCCCAAAGAGGAGACACCTTTCCTCCCTCCCCCCACACCCCAAGAGACCGGTTCCTGGGGCAGAACCCCTGAGCCCCGCACTGGGAAGAGCCCCCGCCTACAGGCCTTCGGGGAGAGGCCTTCCTACAGCAGGAATGTCCCCCCAAAAGCCCCCGGGTGAATCAGCCGTGGCCTCCCTTTGGGTAGAAAATCCCAAGGTTGCTCCAGCGTGGGGGAGGCGAAGGGAGGGGGAGGCGAAGGGAGCGGGAGGCGGGCCTCGTCTCCGGTCTAGGAGCCTCTCCAGGTCTCGAAAGACCCAGTAGTCCCCGGCACCTGCCCTGGAGAGAGTAGGGAAGCCTAACCCCATGAGGGCTTCCCTGGTTCTGGTTGCCCCTCTTCCCGGACAGGCTGCGGGCGTCCAAGGCCCGCGTCGATCAGGCGCCCCTCCCGCATCGGGGGCGTGGTCAGTGCGTCATTTCCAGTCCCGCCCCCTCCGGCCCCGCCTCCCCCTGGTATTTTCGGGACTTTCCTAAGCTGTTCTAACTTTCCTGCCCCTTGCCCGGCCTAGCCCAGCCCAGCTCCGGATCTCGCCCTCCACCGGATCTCCCCCGCCACACCCGGACGGGTGGCTGGAGGAGATCCGACCCTCCCCCTAATCTGGGACCCCCTCTCCCCGCACTCCGGTCCCGATCTGTCTCCACTTCCCCCGCCACTCCTCCTAACCTAAGGCGGGCGCCTGAAACTCTGGGAAACTGAATCCGGCCGGAGCCACCAGACAGAACCGGGCCTAGCCCAGAGACATGGAGAGCTGCTACGACCCAGTGAGTCACTGCGCCCGGCCCCAAAGCCGGCCGGCTGGCCCCGTGTCTGTCTACCAGTCGGCCTGTGTCCCTTCTGCTTCCTAACACCTGTAATGCCTCAGGTTATTTCAGCCTGCCTGTTAGTCTGTCTGCAAACTGCTTCCAATGGAGCTCCTTTGTGGACATGAGAAAGAGAGGGAGTGATTACTGAGGGTTTAGGGAGCTGGGAGGTGGAGGGCCCTGGGGGTGGCTCAGAATCAGCTGCCAGCCCAGTCTGTCTTCAAACCAGGGTCTGGATGGCATCATTGAATATGATGATTTCAAATTCAACCCTTCCATTATGGAGCCCAAGGAGCCTGCCCCAGAGACAGGTTAGTAAGTCTTTTAACCTCCCCTTGTTTTAGAGGGAGGGGGAGGGAGGAGCCTGTGCCTTCTGCCTTGGGGATGGGCTCAGACATCCTGCATCAGCATGGCCCCTCTGTCCCCAGCTGATGGTCCCTACCTGGTGATCGTGGAACAGCCTAAGCAGGTAAGTGAATGGAAGGGATGGTATGGGATGGCTTCAGCTTTGGGGGCAAATGGGGTAGTTGTAGGTGGGTGGTCATGGGGAGGGTCACTGACCACAAAAGCCACTTCGGGTTGGGATGGTTGGCTGCTGCTGATCACAGTGGTGCGGTTGTGATTCAGGCAGACACTACCAGTCATTATGGTCACTGCTGGCAGGGAGTATGGCTGGCTCTAGGGGAGGTTGGAGGTCCTCCCTGGTCACAATGTCACTCTATCCTGGGACCTTCAGCGAGGCTTCCGATTTCGATATGGCTGTGAAGGCCCCTCCCATGGAGGGCTGCCAGGTGCCTCCAGTGAGAAGGGCCGGAAGACTTATCCCACTGTCAAGGTGAGCAAGGATGGTGCTTGAGGATGGGCTAGTGGACAGTGTATCCAGGGGTATTACTGACAGCCCTCAACCCTCACAGATCTGTAACTACGAGGGACCAGCCAAGATCGAGGTGGACCTGGTAACACACAGTGACCCGCCTCGTGCACATGCCCACAGCCTGGTGGGCAAGCAATGCTCGGAACTGGGGGTCTGCGCTGTGTCTGTGGGGCCCAAGGACATGACTGCCCAGTAGGTGTCTCCTACTCCTGGCCCCTACTGGCATGCCCCCTCGTTACCTGCGAGTCCTAGGCCCCAGCCCACCTCTAGGAGAGACTTAGGTTGGCCCCAGAACACAAGGCCGCAAGTAAAAACTAGAAAAGCTCCCTAGAGGAAGTAAGGCTAGGCTGAGCCCTGGCAGTGGGGTGGGTGGCTCAGGAGGAAAGAACGACCTGCAATACCTCTGACTCTCCTTCCCCCACTCAGATTTAACAACCTGGGTGTCCTGCATGTGACTAAGAAGAACATGATGGAGATTATGATACAAAAACTTCAAAGGCAGAGACTCCGCTCCAGGCCCCAGGGCCTTACCGGTATGGTGGGGAGGGAGTCAAGGGAGGTGGTTATGAAAGGAGTAGAGAACGAGGAGGAGTCCAAAGGTCACATTGTGCCCACTGTGCAGAGGCTGAGCGGCGGGAGCTGGAGCAGGAGGCCAAGGAGTTGAAGAAGGTGATGGATCTGAGCATTGTGCGACTGCGCTTTTCCGCCTTCCTTCGAGCCAGCGATGGCTCCTTCTCACTGCCCCTAAAGCCTGTTATCTCCCAGCCCATCCACGACAGCAGTGAGTATCTTGACTACCTGGGGTGCAAGACCTGGGTGTCAGAGAGCCCGAGAGGCATCCTCAAGCTGTGGAGTCAGATAGGCCTGGGTTTGAACTTGGCCCTGCCACGTATGACTAAATGATCTTGAGCAAGTCATTTCCCCTCTCTGAGTATGGCTTCTGTCTTGTGTAAATGCAGATACTAGAGGTTCCTCTTGGGGTTGTTCAGATAATGGTACAAAGCAGTTGGCTCCACAAATGGGGTCGTAACTCTTACATCACCTGAAGTAATTGATATCCCACCCCCATAGAGTCTCCTGGGGCCTCAAATCTGAAGATTTCTCGAATGGACAAGACAGCTGGCTCCGTGCGGGGTGGAGATGAGGTTTATCTGCTTTGTGACAAGGTGCAGAAAGGTAAGGCTGGAGCCCATGCTGGGAACTAAGGATGCTGGGTGTCAAGATTGGGGGCAAGGGCAACTTCAGAAAAAATGGCCCTGAAGATTCCAGTAGGAGCTGGGGCCAAGCTTCAGTCTTCCCTGTAGATGACATTGAGGTTCGGTTCTACGAAGATGATGAGAATGGATGGCAGGCCTTTGGGGACTTCTCTCCCACAGATGTTCATAAACAGGTACCTTAGGAGCCCCTGGCCAGGGGTGGGGGCCCATCTAGGCCAGGGCTCGGTGACACTTTGTGTCTTCCTTTCGCCCAGTATGCCATCGTGTTCCGGACGCCTCCCTATCACAAAATGAAGATTGAGCGTCCGGTAACTGTGTTCCTGCAACTGAAACGCAAGCGTGGGGGAGATGTCTCTGATTCCAAACAGTTCACCTATTACCCTCTGGTGGAAGGTGAAGCAGGGCTGAAGATCCCAAGGGGGCTGGAGGGCTGGGACTGGGCTGGAAAGTCCCAAGAACTAGATCAGGGTGCCCATGAGTCAAGTTAGGAGTGGGGAAGGCCCCAGAAAGAGGTGGTCCTAAGAGGGCTTTGGGGGGAAGGGTCATTACCAACCTTGGGACAAGGCTCTTGAGTGGCCCATGAGTTGGGGTTCTAACACCTCATTTCCTTCTGCAGACAAGGAGGAGGTGCAGCGGAAGCGGAGGAAAGCCTTGCCCACCTTCTCCCAGCCTTTTGGGGGTGGCTCCCACATGGGTGGAGGCTCTGGGGGCTCGGCAGGGGGTTATGGAGGAGCCGGAGGAGGTGAGGGTGCTGGTGGCATGAAGGGCGGTGGAGGGGCGAGGGGTAAAGAGAAGTTGTGTGGGAGGTAATCTGGAGAGTTCAGGCTGGTGCCTCCTCTCCACAGACTGCTTGTCTTCACAGGTGGCAGCCTCGGCTTTTTCCCTTCCTCCTTGGCCTATAGTCCCTACCAGTCAGGTGCAGCCCCAATGGGCTGCTACCCGGGAGGCGGAGGCGGGGCGCAGATGGCAGACGGGGCACCTAGCGGGGATGCTAGGGAGGGAGCAGCAGAACCGAGCGCGCCCCCCGAGGACCCCCACCGCAAACCGCAAGCTCAGGAGCTGCTGCAGCGAGGTATAGTCCCCGGAATTCGGGTGGTCGGAACGCTGGGGGTGGGGGACCTAGGCCGCGCCCGCGCCCACGCCCCGTGTCGCCCTCAGCCCGGGAGTACAACGAGCGCCTGTTCAGCCTGGCGCAGCGCAGTGCCCAAGCCCTGCTGGACTACGGCGTCACGGCCGACGCGCGCGCGCTGCTGGCGGGACAGCGCCACCTGCTGACGGCGCAAGACGAGAATGGAGACACGTAGGTTGGGGGCGAGGGAGAGGTGGGGGGAGGGGCGCGGGCAGGAGATGGGCTCCAGAGTGGGCGTTGGGGATTCGGCGTTCTGTGGAAGGTCATGGGGTGCTCTAGAGTTGAACAGACCTGCTTTCAAGTCGGGCTTGCTATGTACTAGTTCTGTTCAAGATACTTAATCTCTCTATACTTCAGTTTTGTCAACTGTTAAAGGTATTTCTCTACCTCAAAGGGTGCTCAGGAGGGATTACGTTCAGGTGCTGCGCTGCCCTTAGAGACATCTGGGCACAACAGGCCCCAGCAAGGCAGACTGTGGAGCAGTGGTTCTCAACCTTCTGGCCCTAAATAAATAGTTTCTCATGTTGTGACCCAACCATAAAATTATTTTTGCTGCTACTTCATAACTGTAATGTTGCTACTGTGATGAATCATAATGTAAGTATCTGATATGCAGGATGGTCATAGGCGACCCCCGTGAAAGGGTTGAGAACCGCTGCTGTGGAGGCTGTGGGGTTTTGAGGGTAGAGGATGCTCCAACTGCCTGGGCTTCCTAAACTGAAGTCTCGATCCCCAATCCCCAGGCCGCTGCACCTGGCCATTATTCACGGGCAGACCAGTGTCATCGAGCAGATAGCCCATGTCATCTATCATGCTCGGCACCTTGGTGTGGTCAACATCACCAACCACCTGCACCAGGTGAGGGGCACCTGTTGATGAGAGGCTACGAGTTAGAAAGCAAGTGGGTCTAGGCCAGGGGCGGGCCTGGCTCACTCTGCCTGTGTCCCCAGACACCCTTGCACCTGGCGGTGATCACCGGGCAGACCAACGTGGTGAGCTTCCTGCTGCAGGTAGGCGCAGACCCGACACTGCTTGATCGGCATGGAGACTCAGTGGTGCACCTGGCACTGAGGGCAGGTGCCAGTGCCCCTGACCTGCTGGGTGCGCTGCTGCGGAGTGGGGTTCCCGCTGTGCCTCAACTGTTGCACATGCCAGACTTCGAGGGTGAGTTCTTCACCTCATCTGGACCAGGGGCAAGTAGGGATCAGGGAGGGTAACTGAGGAGTGCCTAGAGTGGACATAAAGTGTCGGAGCCACAGCTGCAGGCTGAATGTCCCATGTCCCTAGGGCTGTACCCAGTACACCTGGCAGTCCATGCCCGAAGCCCCGAGTGCCTGGATCTGCTGGTGGACAATGGGGCTGAAGTGGAGGCTGCAGAGCGGCAGGGGGGCCGAACAGCTCTTCACCTGGCCACAGAGATGGAGGAGCTGGGGTTGGTCACCCATCTGGTCACCAAGGTAGGAATGAGGACCATGGAGGGACCAAGGATGGTGAAGATGTAGGAAGAGGGAAAGCCAGTCAGTTGGTGCTGTAATCAACCACTCCCTTGCACTCCACAGCTCCATGCCAATGTGAATGCGTGCACCTTTGCGGGAAACACACCCCTACACCTAGCAGCTGGACTAGGATCCCCAACACTCACCCGCCTCCTTCTAAAGGCTGGTCAGTGTCACCCGCAGAGGCATATGAACAGGACTGGGAGGAGGAAAAGGGGTGCCTCCCACGCTCCCCACTTTGCAATCCTGAATGTGGGTTCCCCATTGCACCTCCCTCTCCTAGGTGCTGACATCCATGCAGAGAACGAGGAGCCGCTGTGCCCACTGCCTTCGCCTCCCACTTCTGGTAGTGACTCAGATTCTGAGGAGCCTGAGAGGGACACCCGAAGCAGCTTCCGTGGCCACACACCTATTGATCTCACTCGCAGCACCAAGGTGAGGCCAGCCTGGGATGAGCAGTGCCAGGGAACAGGGTGTCTGGGCTTAGGGATGGGGTTCATAGTATCTGGTACCTGGGCTCAAGGCCTGGGATGGGAGTAGTGAAGGCTGAGGCTGTCTCTCCAGGTGAAGACCTTGCTGCTAAATGCTGCTCAGGACACCATGGCGCTGCCCCTGACCCCGCCCAGCCCTGCAGGTGAGATCTCTTCACTCATTCCTAGCCCTAGCCCCCTGCTCACAGAGTCTTTCTCCTGTAGATCTCTGAAGGGGTCTGCCTTGTCTATCCAATTGCCATGGGAGAAAAGTGGTGTCTGTGCCCATCTCTGCAGGTAATTGACACATTTGTGTGTCTGTCCCCCTCAGGGCCAGAGCTGCCACTCGAAGATACAGTCCTGCAGAACCTGGAGCATCTGCTAGATGGGCCAGGAGCTCAGGGCAGCTGGGCAGAGCTGGCAGAACGGCTGGGGCTGCGCAGTCTGGTGGACACATACAGAAAGACAGCCTCGCCCAGTGGCAGCCTCCTTCGCAGCTACAAGGTCTGTCAGGCCTGTCCCCTGCTCCGTGCCTGCTTCCTTTCCCCAGTCTCAGATCCCAGGTGCTTCCTTGGCCCCAGGGCTCCCGAGCCCACATCCTAATTGTAACTGAGGTTCCATATCTCTTCCTTCTCTCCAGCTGGCTGGTGGGGACTTAACAGGCCTCCTGGAAGCTCTGTCTGACATGGGCCTAGACGAGGGAGTGAGGCTGCTAAGGGGTCCCGAGGCCCAAGACAAACTGCCCAGCACAGGTAAAAGGGTCAGACCTGGAAGATCATTTGGGCCTGGAGGGTGGGAGGCCCAAGGCCTTAAGTCCCCTCTCCACATCCTCATGTCTTCTTCCCCTGCAGAAGTGAAAGAGGACAGTGCGTACGGAAGCCAGTCAGTGGAACAGGAGGCCGAGAAGCTAGGCCCATCCCCTGAGCCACCAGGAGGGCTCTGCCATGGGCACCCGCAGCCTCAGGTGCACTGAACTGCTGTCCATTTGCTTGCCCCCTCCCTGGGCCCCTCTGTACAGCATCCCCACTTATTCTAGTCCTTATTTAACACCCCATGCCCACCCCTCAGTTGGGATAAATAAAGGATTCCCATGGGAAAGGGAGGAAGCCTGGCCCCAACCCTAAGTTATAGCCGCCCTTGAGTGACATGTCCTACCCTGGCCCAAAGCTAGGCACTGGAGAGAAAAGGAGGTCCATCCAGCAAGTCCAGAGCAGTTTTAATGGGGGTGGAGGCTGTATAAAGGGCAGGGCCCACTGAAGGAGGGAAAGCAAGGCCATGCTGTCCCCAGCCTGTGCATAGGGGCCTGGGCATGGACATCCTTCCTCCACCTCTGGAAAGAGAGAAGTTGAGCCCTCAGGAAGGAAGGAAAACCAGCTCGTCCCCAACTCCTGGCCTCTGTCTGAGCCAGGCCCCAGGATGGAGGATTGCTGGTGTCAGGGGTGGGGGTGGTCTCAGCAGAAAGCAGAACCTTTGTCAGGCCTCCCCCCCGCCCCAAGAAAAAGCATCAAAAGTCCAGGGCCCTGGCCCCTCCCGCCCAAGCCCCCAGTACGAAAAAGTGCAAAACATTATCACAAAATGGGGGGGGGGGTCTCAGAGGGCTCTAAGCCTGGGCTCCTGAGGCCCATGCCCTAGCCCTGCACTGCCCCGGACACCGCGTCCGGCGCGGTAGGGCCCTGGGCCGAGGGGCCCTCAGGGTTCGCCCGAGGCCGGCCCGGGCTCAGGCAGGGCCATGTCATGCAGGTGCCCAGGGGGCATCCCCCCACACTCTCACCCCCAACTCAGGGCTTCTGACGCCCACTGCCTGCCCCTGTTCGAGGCTTTGAGCCATGACATTGAGCCCGGGGCTGGCTGGAGACATTGGGCTGCAGGGAGGGACTGGAGTGAGTTGGGGGGACTCCATCCTCTGTGCTGCCAGCTTGGGCCAGTGCTGCCTCTACCACGTCCAGCTCTTCACTGCCCGCCTTCAGCTTGACCCGAAGCAGTTCTGCATATGTGCCATAGCGGGATTTCTGAGGCAGAGGAGCAGAGGCTGTGAACCAACTCTCCACCCTCTGCCCTTCCCACCCCATCTCTACCCCATCTGGACCAAGGAGGGAGACCGAAGAAGGCTAGGAGATGGCAGGTTCTTGCCCACTCTGAACCCCCAAGGATGTGACATGATCCCCAGGAGGTTGGTGGGCCTCTCTGGGCTCTCAAGATTACCAAGTGATAGAGCCCCTGTTTCTTGAGCCTCTACCAGAGTTGGGAAAACAGCACTTGACAGACATCTCACTTTATTACCCGAGTGGGTGCAGAATGGTCTCCTTGTCCCACAGAAGAGGAAACTAAAGCTGAGAGGGATTAATAAGCAAGACCTGGTCCCACTCTTAGGAGTCCATGCCCTTAACCACTAGTCTGAGCCTGTATTGGACACAGAGGTCCTGCTAATGGAGATAGGGTGGCACATAGGTGCCCAGGGCCGGGAGGTTCACCTCAAACTCCAGGTAGGCCTCCTTCTGCCGCTGCTCCTCAGCCTCCTTACCCCGGGCCTTCTTGCCCAGTAGGGCAGCCTGGTGCTCCTGCAACTCACTTGCCATGGCCTTCAGCTTGGCCTCATGGGTCCGCACTTGCTCCTCCTAGAGGCAGAGGGAACGCGGTCAGGGTTACTCTAGCACACACAGTGCCTTTGTGCAAGTTTATTTTAAAGGTGCCCCTTTCTTAAGATGAACAAACTATGTCTGGATTCACAGCATGGCAAGCGGAGTGGCAGCTGGGGTTCAGCCTCCATTTGCCCCCACCACCCCATGACCAGTGTCCTAATCATAGCCAGTAGCCCTGACTGCAGTTGGCCTGAGCCTGCCCTACTCCATCCCACTGGCCAGGGGGACAGAGCTGGGAGTACCTGGGAGAGGCGGGTGGCAGTGCTGGGCAGCAGAGGGCGGCTGAACTTCTTCTGGGAACTAACAGCAGCTGGGAAGGGGGGTGCAGAGAACATGGCGGCCACTACATTGATGCGAGTGATCCAGGACTGCATCTGCTCCAGGCTCCTGAGGAGACAGCACAGCTACTTGGAACCTGAGCCCAGGACTCCTATCCAGGAGTGCTAGTCCTGGCTTAGGATGTGGCCTGAGAAGGAAAGAATCCACCCAAATGCAAGAGAGGGGAGCAAGCTGGAATGGAGAGGAGGGGTCTGGGATGAGCAGGAGGAAGACACTCACGAAGCCTGGAAGAGGAAGACCCGCCAGTCAGCTGTGCGCAGGTAGAAGACGTGGGGCCTCTTGCTATAGTCCTTGGCGCGCGTGGCCAATGCGTGGTGGATGCTGATGGCATTCTTAAGCTCTGCCTCCGATACGGCCTTCCCAGGCTGGTACTCCTCCTGCAGGGTGCCCATCTTGTCCTGGCCACAGTCCCAGCCTGGCCCAGCCCGGCCACATTCCCCAGAGCCAGCTCAGCCCCCACCCCTTGGGCTGGCCCCGAACCTTCTGCAGGTAGAGGATCATGCCCTTGAGGATCCCATGGAAGCTCTTCCAGCCCCGTTTGCCCCGAGGTGCTGGGGGGAAGGGAAACAGGTCACAGGAGGACTAGGACAGGCCCACTCCCTTCCATTCCCCCAGACCCTTGCACCAGGCCACGTACTCTTCCTGCAGTCAGGGTCTGCGTGAACCTTTCGCACCAGGGCCCCGTGCTTGTAGACCGCGGCCCCAGGCTCGGGAGTTAGGTCCAGGAAAGGGCTGGAGCCGCTGCCACTGCCCCCGCTGACCCTCTTGATGACCTTGGGGTTGGGGTCGGCCAACTCAGACAGAGAGCGTCTCAGCTCCTCCTCGTCTCTGCAAGTGTGATCACCTCAGAGAGGGCTGGCTATGAAGCCACACCCCCCCCCCTTTCAATCCTGGCCTCTTCCCAGCCAGGAAAGCCCCTCTAGTATTTGTAGACATAAGGGCTGGGGGAACTGCTGCTTTCAAAGGGTGTGGCTCCCCTCAACCTGAGGCACCTCAAACCAGGTCTCCCCAGAGGGTAGCTGTGTCTCCCTACTCAGATCAGGGCTCCATGAGGCAGAATGGCTCCTCAGATTAGACCCCCCAGGGTAAGGCCACGTCTGTTCCTCCCCTCACATGTAGCCAACCCCATCCTCTCCATTTCTGCACGTGCACACACACACACCTCATAGCCTTCTGTACCAGGACAGACATGTCTGACTCAGCTGTCTCAACCACACCCACCACCAGCTCACAGTTTGTTGGCAAAATGGTGCCAGAAGTAGCTGCTTCCTAGTGGTCCCTGCTTACATCCCTGTCTGCAGGCTCTGTCAGCTATCACCTGACAAGTGATTCTTCCCCGTCACTCGGGGCTCAGCCTGCAAGATCCCTATTGCCTCTCACATGCAGCCTGTAATACATCCCTACCAGCCGTCTCTCCTTCCACACTCCAATCAGGCCTGCCCCTGCTTACTCTTCCTACCCCATACTCACTTCAGACATCACATATTTGCCACCCAAATATCAACTTCCCTTTTTCTCTTCCCAAATGTTTCCCCTCTTTCAAATCTTGCCCCCCAAGTCCCAATCCTCCAAGAATCTTTCCCTGTATCCCAGTCCTAAGCTCTGCCTCCTGAGGTCTTCTCTCCCATCTGCTGGGAACTCCCATCTAAACTGAGCAATGACTGGACTCTTAGCAGATACTAGAAAATATGTGATCTGTTGACTATTTAGATGAGGGCTCTACCCTCAGACTGGGGGGGCTCAAGGCTAAAACTGGACCTTCTCTCTCAGATGGACTCTCCAGGAAGTCTCCAAGACTTCTTCCGAGTCTCTGTTTCTACTGGGACTATAACAGTAGACAATGTGGGCCCTTGTTCTGTGACACTTCGGGCTCCCTAGGACCCAAGAGGGGTCTCTCATGCTATTGGCCCAGAGCCCTACCTCCAGAGATTTCTGTTTTCCCACTAGGATTTCCAATGGACCTCCCCTTCTGCAACCCTCCTCCTAGGCCAGCTGACAATGGCCACTTACCCTAACCCAGCTTGTCATAACAACCCAGCTAGAGACAAGACACAGAACTCCAAGTCCGGGCAAGCATCTCCAAAGAAGGAAGTGAGGCGACTTCACTGCCTCTCATGGCCTCACCCACCTCCCCTGCCCCACAGCCCCAAGACTCACAGGGCCCACCTCAGCTCTCTCCTCTCCAGGCAGGCCCTTCCCCACACCCACATCTCTATCCCCACCACACAGCCCCAGGACTCACATGGCCCATTGCAATTTTTCATTCTTGATGGAGCTGTACAAAGCCTGGAGAGGGAAAAACAAATCAGGGCAGTGTGGGTCAATCCTGGAGGAAGGTGCATTAGGTACCCCAATGCCAGAGCCCTCCCTCCCATATGGGGGAGAAGACAGAATGGAGGGAGAGGGCAGTAGGGTGTAAGGACCAGGACCCAGGCCCTGGAACGGAGTACTAGGACCCGGGCCCAGCTTTGCCACTTCAGCAGCATTGCTTTAAGCAAGTATCCCTGGGGAAGAACACAGTACCACGTGTTTAATGAAGGGAAAGCCATTAGCACAGGGTTTCCTCACATGTGATTGATGCACAATTAATGGCAACTGCTAATATTATCTTTGTTGTTGTTATTGTTAAGAGGTCATCCTGCTCAGATCCTTGGTGGGAGAAACAGCTCTGGAGGAAATGGAAAATAGTATTTCAAGAAACTCTCCTTTTCCCAAGCAGCCATGCTTTGGGCCTATTTTACAGCCTAAAACCACACAGAGCACATGGGGAAACTGTCACTTCCTTCCTTGGCTAATGAGAATGTATTCTGATGGCTCCCAACCCCAGAACAAGCTGAAACCATCCCCAACCCAGACTACCCCACCAAGCCAAATGCCAGGGTGGTCTAGCCCCCAGCCGACTCCCACACTTCATGTTACTAGTGAACATTAGTTTAAAGGGCAGCAGTTTCACCTTCCAAACCCTGCACACGCCAAATCCCTGTGGATTTCTAAACCAGCCACTTCCCTTCAGTTCAGTGGGCCTGGGGGATCTGTGGGGACCTTGTGGTGGTCAAAGGAGAGAACAGGCTCCAGGAGTAGCACAGGAGACCCCTCTTGGGAGTGGCCTGCAACATGGGTCCACACTAGGGCCCCCCACTGTGGGGGTGCTTCCCACAGCCTGTCTGTGAGTAGGTGTGTCCCCAGCATGTATGTGTCAGGCTAAGCGTGTGGTGTGATGCTGTTTGCATGTGAGCTGGGTGCAGTGGTGACAGAGGCACCTTCTCTGTGATGGAACACAGCCTACCCTCCACACACAAAGGTCTCTGACTCTCACTGCCCACGGCCATGCAAAACAGCCCACATGAGCACACCCTGTCCAGCATAGAGCACACCCCACAGCCTCCACCCCACACACAGCACAACCAGGCTTATGCACACACAGCTTCCCAGCACACGCCCAGCCCAAACCCAGCATAGCTCGGACTCTAAGCCTTCACTCTCCAACTCTCTGGCCTGGAGGCTGAAGTGGCCACTGACATCCAACCCTCAATCCTTGTCCCCAGCCTTCCAGTTCACCTCTTGTCTTTTTGGCCCCCCAACCACATCTTCCTTCCAAAGTCCTAAACCCCATCCATGAGTCCTCAATCATGCTCCCATCTAGAAGATCCAAAGGCCCTTTAGTTTGAAGTGCCCATCTTGATCAGAGGGTCTGTGCTCTTCCCCCTCCAGTCCATGCCCATCCCTGGCTACCCGTGAGCTCTGTCCCCGCTGGGCTGCCCGCCTCAGCCCCACCGGTGCTCTCCTCCGCTCGTTCAGCCTCAGGTGCCTCCCTCCAGCCACCCCCTCAGCCGCGCCGCCCTAGCAGCCGCCTAAGTCGCCCCCAGCCTGGCGTGGGCCGTGGCCCCAACGCCCTCACCGCCTTTTTCTTCTTGCGGCTCTGCAGGCGGCTGACCACCAGGTCGGTGTAGAGCACGGGCCTGAGGCTGCGCGAGCGCTGCGGCCAGCCGTAGCACAGGGTCTCCGCGCCGCGGTGGGTGCGCCCGTAGCGCACGGAGCACAGCGAGCCCGAGCGCAGCCGCCCGGCGCTGCTGTGGATGCTGTTGACGCCGATCATCCTGGCCCGGCCGGCGCGCCGCGGGCCCCGGCCATGCCCCCCGTCCGCCCTCGGCCCGGACGGCCGGCGGACGGCTTCCCCCCGACAGCCGGCGCGAGGGCCCGGCCGGGCTCCTACCGACACGGGACCGCGCGGCAGCGGCAATGTCGGCTCCGCAGCTCCGTAAGCGGGAGGGGGGCGCCGACTGGGAGGGGAGGGCGAGGGCTGGGGCGGGGACGGAGCAAAATGGAGGCGTCTGACCGAGGGGGGCCCCCAGCGGCGCGCCGCCACGGGAAGGGGCCTGGGGAGCCCCGGGAGCACCACCTGCGTGGGGGCGGGCAGCTCTGGGAGGCGGGGGTGGGGGGCGCTGGGAGCCCCTAGGCGGGGAGCTGTAAGTGGGCGGACCCTGTGGGTCTAGAACTCCCTGCAAAGCAAGGGGGTGGGGGCGGGGGTGAGGAGAGAGGTCGGAGCGCCTCCTGGCGGCCCCTTTTCATCCAGCCGGGACAGGCACGAGGCGCGACAGGACGGCAGCGCAGGGTAGAGGCAGCCGTGGAATCGCTCTGGCCTCGTCCAACTCAGCGACTCGCAGCCACCTCAAAGCCCGCGTGTACCCAACTCCAGTGCACACTCCCCAGTTACAGACATACACCCTCACTAACCCAGTGCACCAGGTCACATTAAGCCCACGCGCGGACACTGCAAATCCGATGCACACCTCGAAATGTAGTCGTTAACGGAAAAACACACCCTCTACTCACGGACAGGTCATTAACCAGCCAATTCATAGACATGCACCCCAACCACGCAAACAACAAAAGACCCCCAACTCAGACACACACCCTGAGCCCTAATGCACAAACATGCCCACATCGGACAAACCCATTGCTTCACCGACACTCCAGGTTACATATATGCAACTCAGTCCAAGCATCCCCCCAACTGCCAGTGGTCACCCCACTCAGACACATTCCCAAATTCGGAAATCAGCACAACTCAAGCTCACGGACAAGCCCGAGGATACCTCTGTGCACTCACATGTATGTGGTGGCCCAGTGAGCCCTTTGCCACCCTTGGGGGTTTACGTAAGTCCAGACCTCCCTGGATGAAACTTCACCCATCAGCAGGAGGGGGATCCACGGACCGGACGCCCCTCTTCCTCCCGTCCTTCCAGCTCCAGGGTCACAGCCCCCCTGCCCCCACCCTCAGCCCACCAGGAGCCAGAAGCACAGGAGGGTATCTGGCTCCAGTTTGGCGCAAACACTCGGCCAGAACTTGGAAAAGCCTTTGTGCCTCTCAGGCCCCGCTGCCTCCGGTGCCTCCGGTGCCTCCTGTGCCGCGGGACCAGGAAGGACCTTTGTGACTGTGAGCCCTGGGGCGGGGGAGTGGGCGGAGGAGGCGGCGATATGCTGGTGTGGCCCCCACCCCACGCAGGGACCCATCCCATGCTCAGGGAACACAGGAGGAGGGGCACTAATGGAGACAAATGCGCCCTGGGCCCCCAGATCACGCGGTTTTCAGAGCCACCTCCCCTCCTCCCGCAGTGCGCAGCCCAGACTGCATGGCCGGCCAGTGCGCATGTTCCGGAGAGCCCTGAGGCTTGGAGCGGGCGGGCGGGGGGTGCGGGGAGGGGGGTCGTACCCAGGCTGAGTCAGGCGAGCCTAGGCTCGCGAGGCAGGGCCCCTCACCTCGCCTTTCTCCCACACCCGCCAACAGGTCCCTTCTCCTCCCCTCCAGCTACCTGGACCCTGCCCCAGCCCCGCCCCCCACCTTGAGCAGCTCCCTGGGGAAGTCGCCGCCTTCGTTGAGGCCCTCCAAGTTCCCAATGAAGTCTCCGCAGGTCATGCGCTTCCCGATGTTCTAAGGGAAGGAACAGAGGCCTGTGAACCCCGGTGGCCCTTGGCCTTCCAAGCCTTGAAGTCTTGGATGGGGTCTGTTTTCCGGCTCCTTCCCACCATACCCCACTCACGTGGCCGTGGAGATCGGTGTTCAGTAGCATGAGGGCACAGGTCAGCGTGTGCGCACCGTCTAGGGCAGAGTTGATATTCAGCCTCCCTGGGACTCTTCCCACAGCTATCCTACTCAGACTTCCTGCTCATCCTCTGCCCCCTTCCGGGACCCCTTTGGCCCACAACCACACTTTTGTAAGTTCTGAAGCCCATTAGCGAGCCAAACCTCAGCGAAGATTTCTCTTTTCCAGCAGCTCCCTTAGGAGGGACCTCACCCTTTTCTCAGGCCGCCCTCCCTAGCTCTCTCAGGTGCTGGGGGCTGTCCACTGCTTGCCCCCTAACACCTACATGCCTGTGTCTCTGCACAAAACACAAACAAGTGTTCCTCACACAGTTATGTGGACCAGTGCAGCCAAACAGGATCCCCACTCAAGCCAAGCACTGTTTTGCACATATATGTGGACAATGGTATGCAAACACACCTGTCACCTGCCTCTTCACAACACACACTAGACCCTAACAATATGCCTGCCCACATGCACGGTTCCACACTCATGTCTCCAGGTCAGCATTGTCAGCACATGTATGCTCACATGCCTGCAAGCTGTGCATTCATTCATTCCTGCACACATACTCATGCACCTAGGCACACACCCAGTGCCCGTTTGCCTCAGTGACCAGCCAGGAAAGCCCTGCCCCTGGCCTCCTCACCCTCTGAGGACAGAGCTCCAGGATTGCACTGGAAGTATCTCTGGGAGAAGTGGGCCAGCACGCGCTCCCGTTCCTGGGTCTCACCCATTAAGGCCAGCTCCTTCAGAAACACTCTGGAGAGGGAAGAAGGAGCATGTCACCCCCACCCAAGGTCCCCTTACCAGGTAGCCCTGGCTCTTGGGAAGGGTGTTGTCAGGGCAGCTTAGGGGAGGTGCAGGGGCTCAGAGGAGGCATAGCTAAGGCCCTGGAGAGCTGGGGCTGCACTCAGAGGGCTCAACACCCACCTGAGAGCTTGGTCCAGAGTCATGCCCGTGAAGACAAAGAACTTGAGGTACTCTCCAGCCACGAGTTTACTGAAGTCATTGCTGTGGGCAGGGTAGAGAGACAGGGAGAGTCTCAAGGGGTCAGATGGGGGGTTACTGAGAAACCTGGGGGCATTGGATAGAGAGGATGTGGAGGTGCTGCCCATAGGATGCATCCCTCCTTCCCCCTCATTCCCAGCCCAGTGGTTTTACTTCTTGCCCAGGTGCCGGGCCACATCAGCCTTCCTGAAGCCGTCTAGTCGGTATAGCCTCTTAGCGAGGCGCTGCGCAGCCTCCAGGTCTGCTTTCTGCCCATTAGACAAGGTGTCCGTGCTTCCCAGGGCCAGCCGCTCTGTGCTGTCCAGCTCTGAGTCTGAGTCAGATACCAGCTGGCTCAAGGGTGGTTCGCTGCCGGAGTAGAACACCAGCTCAGAGATGGGGCAGGTTCTCAGGGGCCATCCAGATCTTTCCTCTGCCTCCGGAGCAGGATGACAGAAGGGGAGACTGGGACATGGGGAAGACATTTTCTTTTCTCCAGAGGAGATTGTTCAGGTTCCCTCCATCATTACCACCTCTCTGTTGAAGTCCTGCCTCAAGTCTAACCCACATCCATTTTGCTGCTGTGGGAATTCTGGCTGCTTCCCCAAGGAAGAAGATGAGGCTCTAAGCTGCAGTGGGGTGTGAGATGGAGAGGAAAACTCCCACACTCCCCATTCTCCCACAAAGCCCCCTAAGTTTGCTGTTGCACATAGATTCCCCATCACCACTCTGGTCCTTCTCAGAACAGTCTTATATCTCTAAGAATGTGGGCAAGGGTTAACACGGGCTGTCAGGGAAGAACAGGAGATGGTCAAAAAGTCGAGGGGAACAGGGACAGCTTCCCACTCCTACATCGCTCCTCCTCTCACCCTTTAGGGCCAAGAAGCAGGTTGTGGGGTAAAGGGGACCGCCGGTCCAAGTGCTCCCCCTCCTCTCCTGTCTCCTCCTTTCCTTCCCTTCCCACCCCAGCTGCTCTACTTGCAAAGCCACCTGTCACCCAGAGACAGAGGCCGGAAACTCCTGGTTGCTAGGCAACCCTGTATCTCTGGCCACCCCCCTCCTGTTGCCATGGCTTCCATGACTGAGAGGGTAGCTGGCAGAGGAGAGAGCAGAAAGGTTAGACTGATGAATGGACTTCCTGGATAAGGGTGAGAGACTCCTGATTGGAGGGGGAGGTGGCATGGGAGGGAAGCGATGGGAGAGGCTGGTGGCTGCATCTTTGGAAGCAGCCTCCAGGCTGGATGGATGTTAGGTCACAAGAATTCTAGGCAGGTTGCCGGCTCTGTCTGGGGAGGGAGGGACCTTCCTAGAGAGGACATCCTTCAATTCTGAGTCATGGTTTCTCAAGTCACTGGATCTGAGACCAAGAGGGTGGGGGGCTCTAAGGGGCTCCCCCTCACAGTCAGCGGAAAGTCCTCCAAGTGGGAAACAGGGCATCTGCATCCCCTAACCATGCCTCTCAGGGGTCAGGAATATAAACTACATCTTCGCACTCAGGCTCTGTCTCTTCCAACAGCTGTTCCTAGAGCCCCAGGGGCCTTGAATCTGAGAGATCAAAGGAGTCACTCACCTTCCCAGGGGTGCCACCCCCAGCCCAAAGCTGTCCTCTGAGCGGCAGGGACTAGGGGGCTCCTTCCCTGGGGCTTGCTTGGCTGCAGCCTCTGCCTCTTCTTCCTCTCCTCTCTGTGTCCAAGGCCCATCAGCAGCAGAGCTGGTACCAGAATCCGGTTCAAGAGGGGCAAGTGGGGCGGGAACAGGGGGATCAGGCCGGGGGATGGGGGATTGGGGAGGCAGCTCAAAGGTGAAGAAGGGGCTCTGGGTTGGGCCAGGTGAGGCCAGGGCCTCCAGGGAGGCAAGGCTGGTGTAGGAAGTGCCCTTGGCTCGGTGTGACTCCAAGATGGCTTCGAACACACAACTGAAAGAGTCAGGCCCGTCAGCTGAAGGGCTGGTCCCAGGTAGGAAGGGCACAGGTGACTTGAGAGGCCCCAGGTGAGGTATCTGGGTGCCTGGCCTGCAGGGACAGGGAAAATCTCCGATTGGGGCCCAGAGGACAACTCTCAGGTAGCATTTCATTGAACTTTTGTACTGACTATGAAGGGCCTTAACATCTCCTTTTCACAGTCCCCCAACCCCCTTAAAAAGCCATCTGGGAAGGGGCTCCCCACGACAAGTCCTTCAAGCTATTTAGTGCCTTGGGGCATGCCATCCCTATCCATCCCCAGCACCCAATCCCCTTCCTTTCTCCCTCCCTGCTAATCTCCCTTTCTCCTCCTTCTCCCTGATCCTCTCCCCTCCTGCCATCCCAGTTCTATTTCTGGCAACATCTTAGGAGAAGAAGATGAGGCTCCAGGCTGCAGTGGGGTGTGAGACGAAGAAGAAACCCCCTCATTCCCCATTCTCCCACCAAGATGCAGGGTATGGACTGATGCTCCACACCCTCAGGCTTAATTCTGGCCTCTGGCCTCTCACTCAGCCTTTTCTTCACCAGAACGCCTTTCCTCCTCTATCCTGGCTACCCCCTATCCTCCTGGGTTCTTGCAAAGCCCCCTCTCCCCCATTCCAGTATTGTGCCAGACCTCAGGCCTCTGTCCAGAGTCTCCTGCCACACCATGCTGTTGGAACCAGCAGCTTGGTCCTGACTCTCCCAACCCCACCCTCCTCTCTATTCCAGTCCCATTGACCCCAGCTTTGCCTCTGGACCAGTGGCAGGAGCAGCCACTGTCCTCTCCCTCTCCCCCACTCACCGTGCCCCCTCCGAGGCCTCAAACACCTCATCGTCCACATCCTCTTCCCCACCTGCCTCATCCTCATCGCCACTGCTCAGGCTGGGATGAGGGCCAAGGCATGGGCCCGGACGTGGGGCAGGTGGGCGGACGGTGCCAGGAAGGCCCTCAGAGCTGGGCTGACTCTCGATGGCTGAATCAGCCTCCTCCCGCTCAGCCAGCACTTCATCAATGTTGGTCTCTCGGTAGCACCTCAGGGGCACCGTGTCCAGGTCGGTCTCGGAGTATTTGGCCGCTCGCCCCACAGCCACCCCAGAGCCCTGCCCTGAGCCCACCCCAGGTGGAGATGGGGGGGCCTGCTCTGGGGGTTTAGCACCTGCAGTATGCAGAGACATCCGGGTCAGGAGGTTATCCAGGTCAGCTTCCTGCCCTGACTGTTGTAGGAAGGAAATCATCCCCACTGCTCATGTTGGCAGGAAGTTCTTCCACTCTTTCACCACCATTCCTACTGCTACAAACTCAGCTTGTTCCTGGTTCCAGTGGAGTTCATTTTCTACTCCAAGGACTGATCCTTGGTATCCTGCCATCCTCTCCTTCCACTACCCAGCTTCCTGCAGGTGCCCAGCCCAGCCATCATCCCCAACCCCTCCATCCTAGCATATATGGGAAGACAGGCCCGAGGCTTGAGGAAGCATTAGCTGATGCAGGCGCCCAGGAAAGGTTGGGGAAGGTGTAAAGGAGGGCTCCCTACTATGCCTCAGTGCTGAGAAGGACCTGCCCTGTATTCCCCTTGCTCCAGTCCCAGCCTTACCTGAGCTGGGGGGTGCCAAAGAGCCATAGAAGAATTCCCATTTGGCTCGAGCGATTCTCTGGGCATGAGAGGAGACTTCCCGGGGTGAGGACCAGGTGTCTCCCTAGGCCAAGGAG
Organism: Murina feae; assembly: GCA_004026665.1. Lineage (NCBI taxonomy): Eukaryota > Metazoa > Chordata > Mammalia > Chiroptera > Vespertilionidae > Murina > Murina feae. The sequence continues at coordinate 102,386 of PVJC01000192.1, forward strand.
GAAGAGATAGAAGACACCCAGAGATAAAGCCAGACATACAAAGACAAATGGGATAGAAACACAAAGAAAAACACTCAGGACAGAGGTGGAGGTTCAGAGACAGATGGACAAGCTCAGAGGGCAAGAAAGAGATTTAGAATAGGAGTGAAGGATTCAGTGAGTAGCCCCCGGAGCCCAAACTGCCAAGGAGCCCAGTCTTGCCCCTTCTGTAGGACTCTGGGGTTCCAGGGAGCCCCAGGGAGGTCACATACCTGGTTCAGGAGTCCAGTGTCAGCAGGTCCTCGGAATAGTGTGGCCAGGTGCTCAGAGGGCCCCCCCAGCCCATTGGGGAGAGAGGAATAAAGGCCATCTGCCCCAACCTGAGGTGGGGCTGGTGGCCCGTGTAAAAGGCCCCGGCTGCCAGGCAGAGCTGAACCTCCTCCAGCTGGGAGTGGGTCTGAAGTGGATGCCTCCAGCCGCAACTTGCGGTTGGAGCCAGGCCCAAGAGCTGGAGTGGGCCTGGGAGGAGAGACTCCACCCAGGTCCCAGCTCCGACTCAAGCCTCCGGGAGCAGGTAGCCCATTCAGTGGCCTCACGCTGGCCTTCTCCACAAAGCGGAATATGACTACAGAACTCCGGGCCCCTGGTGGAGGCTGCCCAGTGGGTGAAGAGGGTGCCCAGGGTGAGGGAGCAACACGGGGTGAAGGGGGGCCACGCAGGGGTGTAGAGGGTGCTGTCACACGTCCCAGTTCCCGGCCTCGGGGACCTGGACCTGCCACCCGCCGTAGCAGGGAGCCTGTGCTGCCATACATGCTGGCTGGGGGACTCTGAGGCACAGGGCCTTCGGGGAGCCAGCGGCGTGGGCATCGTGGCGGGGAGATGGCACAGTCACCTTCAGAGCAGAAGCGCATGGCACCCTGGGCCATGCTGGGGCCCGGGGGTCAGGCTGGGGGGGCAGGGATGGCGAGGCCAGGCGGGGAGTGAGGGGGCAGCATGCTCTTCTGACAGGCCTGCAAGAGAGGAAGGGGAGCAGGGGGTGAACTGCCAGGGAGTTGGATGGACAAGAAAGCAGAGACAGGGAGGGGAAAGCTGACTGGGGCCACTGAGCACCAGGGCCTAGCCCTCCCTGGGACTATGGCATCATTGATCCCTCCCCTGGGGGTAATCGGGCCTTCTGTTTGGGCCACTTCCATGGAGGCCTGAGGAGAAAAGATTGCTCCCTACAAAAGGACCCGGATTCTCTCCTTCTGCCTGGGGACCTGAGCATTATCTGGGGGGTGTAGGGGGGGAGGGAGGAGATAAAGGAAGCTATGTTGGGAGGAAGTTAAGTGAGCCTGGAGTCTCTGTGACATTTTATAGATACTACTGGTGTGGAGGGAGGGGAAGACTGGTACCCCCACCCTCTGGGCTAGGAGTGTCAGCCAGCCATCACTATCATGCAGCCATGAGTGCTCCACAGTTAGTTCCTCTTATGGAGGCCCCAATCCAGGCCCCCTGGAAAGAGAGGAAAAAAGAATTGGAGAAGGGGGATTATATAGGGACCCTGAGGAGCTGAAAGGCATAGAGTGAAGGGGAAGAAAAAGGCCTGAACAGAAGCCACTACACTTAATACATATGTGATGGATGGGAAGGGGACATTTTTGTTCTTAATATAGGTACACACACGCATGCACACACACATACTTAAGGACCAAAATGTCATATACAGTTAAACACATTCAGAGGCTACATGCAGACAGGCACACACACACATTGCTCAGAGACACACCCTCACACACTCTCACAGTCATAACAACTGTGTGTATAATGGAAAGGCACATGCTTGTTTTACACACAAAGAGATACCCAGATATACACAGAGGGACCCTCATTCTCCAAGGCTCACAGATACCTAGGCACATCAGATACAGAGACCTACTGGTCACCATTACACACAAATACAGATGCACACTCACACCCATCCTTAAACAGGGACACACACCCTCTCTCCCAACCGCCACCAGTCACTGGTCCCTGTAGGGAAAGACTGCACCAGACCCTTCTCCCCTGAGGGGTGACAGATTTTGTCCAGCCCAGGAGGGACCCTAAGGGGGTAAAGGGGCCTCTTGTGGCGATGCAGGGTAGGGACCGAGGTCAGGAGCAGCAACCCTGCTACTCAGGCTCCTGAAACTCAGTTGAGGCATATCCCCAGTGCAACCCGGACTCAGTACTCACCGCTGCTGGCCTGGAGCTGGGGCCGAGGAGAGGGAGAGGAGAGATGGGCCCAGCTCAGCTGTGAAAGCAGCGCGGCTCCAGCTTGCTCCCGCTTTCTCCAGGCCCGCCCGCCTCTGCCTCTCAGTCCCTCCTCCTCCCTGCGTGGCTCCGGCAGAGCTAATCTCACCCCCCTCCCAACCCCCGCCCTCTCCCAGGGCCTGAGCCCTGGAGGCTGCGCTCCCCCCCCGCCTCCCGCCACACACACACGTAAGGTCTCCGCTGGACTCTCCCGCCAACCTGACGAGGGGGAGGATGTATAGAATCGGTTTATCTTCTTCGACCCTCACGTGCCCCACCCCAATTGTGTCCACGTTCCTGTCGCCCACTGCCCCCTGAGCCACACGCAGGACCCAGCTTCACACGCGTGTCCCGCTCCAGACCTCACTCGTGTCCCTAGGAGGTTGCCACATGACCTGTTACATGCCACACGCGCTCCCGCCCCCACGAGCTCGCGGCCGCGCCAAGCGCACGGTTTGCGTGAAGAGAGCGGACCCGCCCCCTAAATCCCGGAGACCGTCAATTTATGGAAGAGAGGCTGAGGGTGCACCGCCTGAAACCCTCCGGGGTTCGGAGTCTCAGACCCAGGAGACACAACCCTGACCACGCGCCCAGGATGCAGTAGGAGGTATATGAATCAGACTTCAGGAAGGACTTCCTCGATGCCTGAGTTAGGTGCCCATTTAAAGAGAAGAGGTTAGAAGGGATGACGCCGGGACTGAAGGCAGTGGGGGGCAGGCAACCCTTGCGCCCTTGGCCAAGGTAAAAGGGGGCCATCTATTTTTAAGTAAGCGCCGCTAGAGTTACTATGGCAACTGCTCTCCTAGAGAAAGCCAGGGCAGGCAGATGGTGCCCTCGCCAAGAAGAAGGGGTCTGTTTGGGTGGTCGGGGGCGCGAGGACGTGCGAGGCGGGGACGCACGGGGCTCACCGCGGGGGGGGGCGGCGCCGGCTCCGCGTGGTGCTGAAGGGGACAGCGCCAGATTTGTCGCACTGCGCAGGCGCAGAGGCGTTAACAAAGCGGGGAGGAGGCGGCGGCGCGCGGCCGGAGAAAGTGCGCGCCCACGTGGCTCTATTTTCGCAGAGGTTGATCCTTCCAGCTATCCTCCCTACGCAGGTTGAGGAAGAAGTCAGTCCTCTCCCAAGTTGACCCTCTGTGATCCTTCCCCTCTGCTGGCTTCTCTCCGCTCACTGCATCGGGAGATGGAGGAATGTGGAAAGAATTCTGGGAAACCCAGAATGCTTTAGTTCTTTATCCCGATTCGCTCGACCCTGGGCAAGGCGCTTCCTCCCCAGGGCCTTGGTTTCATCTTTAAAATGGAGTGACAGCACAGACCTGCCCACCTTGCAGAGGTGCCAGAGGCCCTGATGAGATAATGGATGGGAGGGTAACCCAGCTGGGGGACAGCTTTCAGCGACACCAGTAGCTCTCGGAGTCCTTCACACCCTCACCACCAATGGGTGATGGGGAAGGCACTGCTCCAGGGGTTCCCCGGAGCGGACCCTGGAACTAGGACCTTGGACGCACTGAGAGGGCAGCTTAGAGTCTGAGGCCAGAGCTCAAGGGCGTCACTCCGCTAGGGTAGCCCAGACCCAGACTCAGACCCAGAACGAAACCCCCAACGGAGAAGCACTACTCCTGGCGGCTGAGCTGAGCACTCTTCTCAGGACTTTAAAGCTCCTAGGGAAGGAAAGGGACCCGGGTGGAGATGTAGTTCTTTATTTTTATTTTTATTTAATTTTATTTATTTCAGAGAGGAAGGGTGAGGGAAAGAGAGATAGAAACATGGTGAGAGTGAATCATTGATCAGCTGCCTCCTGCACGCCCCACACTGGGGATGGAGCCCTGACCTTTTGGTTCATAGGTCCATCCTCAACCACTGAGCCACGCTGACCGGGCGAGACGTCATCTTTCTTAATGCGCCCTGCATCTCTTCCCCCAAGGTGTAAGCCCGTTCCAATCGTCCAGGAGTGGAAGGGGTTGGATAGCTCTGTACTTCACAATTAATCAGGAATGCGAGGTTTGAGCAAATTTGCTTGATGAAGGAAGAAAAATCTAGCTTCACTCTTTCAATTCATTCAACAATTATCGAGCACCTACTACATGCCAGGCAATAAGACCTAGATAGTTTCTTCCCGTTTTTCAAAGTCCCTAAAAGCAACCAGAGGACAGAGGGTAAGCTCGGAACCTTGGAATTCCGGCTCTGCCCCTTCTGCGTTTGGCCTAGCTTGCTCCTCCCATCGCCACTTCACTCAAAATCATCCACTGGCCCAAGGCAATAAAAGAAGCCAGTCTCTGCAGCAGCATCGCGTTCTTTAGACTCGGGTCTCAAGACCTATAGCGGAGAAGGCGAGATTGAATGTTACGGAACCAGTCGGTTCCGCCCTCCGTTTCGGTATCTATCTCTAACGCTTTCCGATAGGATCCTCAGTGGGACGGCACTCGATTGAATCGGTCTGTCACTACAGCCCAAGGAGGCGGGTTCGCGCAGCTGTATCTAAGCCAAAGCGAAAAGACCTTACTGCGCACGCGCAGCAGACAGCCGAAGGAGCCACCGATGGAGCCGTCCGGAGGGGAGCAAGAACTGGGAGCCGTCAGGTACCTAGCACCAAAGGGGCCGAGAGAGTGAAGAAGGACCTGGGGGAGGGGAGTTGACCCGGGACCTGGCCCAGGGGCCGCTCTTAGGAGCTAGGGCTCAGGAGCGTAACGGAGACGGACTCGCAGGTAACATCGGTCCGGGGACGCCGCCGCCAACGCCCTTTTACCCACAGGCTCCTGGACCTGCCTTGGGAAGACGTGCTGCTCCCACACGTCCTGAGCCGGGTTCCGCTGTGCCAGCTGCTGCGGCTGCAGCGCGTCAGCCGAGCCTTTCGGGCCCTAGTGCAGCTGCACCTGGCGGGGCTGCGCAGCTTCGACGCCGCGCAGGTGAGCCGAGGGTGGGGTGGGAGAGGGGGGAACAGAGCTCCGCCCCCATCTGGGTACCGCCCTCGCCTGGTCTCCAGCCCAGTTCCCAGTCACTGTGTCTACCCTGCCAGACCCCCTTAGGGTGCCCTGGAAGAGATCCACCTGCGGGAAGTACTCTCAAAGGACGAGTACCGCGTATCGAGTCAGAGGGCGCGTGGCGCGTGGGGTCTCTCCTGGGAGGGCAGGAGGCAAGCCCCAGAGGGCAGGCTGCTGCCAGGAAAGAACTCATCTGGGGCGAATAGGCAGCGCCAGCCCCATCCCCCGCACCAGCTGAGAGTCGAGGTGCCTCCCTGCCTGCAGGTGGGTCCGCAGATCCCGCGGGCCGCATTGGCCTGGCTGCTGCGGGACGCCGAGAGGCTGCAGGAGCTGGCGCTGGCGCCGTGTCACGAATGGTTGTCGGACGAGGATCTGGTGCCGGTGCTGGCGCGGAATCCGCAGCTGCGGAGTGTGGCACTGGCCGGCTGCGGGCAATTGAGCCGCCGTACGCTGGGGGCGCTGGCCGAGGGCTGCCCCCGGCTGCAGCGCCTGTCGCTGGCGCATTGTGACTGGGTAGATGGGCTGGCTCTGCGCGGTCTCGCCGACCGCTGTCCGGCCCTGGAGGAGCTGGACCTCACCGCCTGCCGTCAGCTCAAGGATGAGGCCATCGTGTACCTGGCGCAGAGGCGCGGCGCAGGGCTCCGAAGCCTCTCTCTGGCGGTCAACGCCAATGTGGGGGACGCTGCCGTCCAGGAGTTGGCTCGAAACTGCCCAGAACTCGAGCACCTCGACCTGACCGGCTGCCTCCGCGTTGGAAGCGACGGTGTCAGGTGCCTGGGCCTGGGATCAGTGGGATGGGAGGAGGGCGATCACTAAGCCTCTAGGAGTAGGGATGGGCAGTAATCAAAGGCAGAACTGGGGTTTCTGCTCCCACAGTATCCCCATTCTGAACAGGAAAGGCCTCTGGGATAGCCTAGATCAGAGAGCCCACAGTTTAGAAACTTTATTGAACCAATATTTACACATTGGCAGTTTTCACCTACATAGATTTCTGGCTTTTCTTCAACCAGGGGAGTTGAGGAGCAGTAACCCTTTTAGAGACAGGAAGTCTCCAGTTCACTGGAGGCATTAAGTATGTGACCCCCATCCAGGCCCCCTTCCTTGTGTATGGAAGCAAAAAGCACGTCCCGAGATAGTGGGATTCATAGGGGCTTTGCCGGCTTCCCCTAACCTGGGTGTAGCTCTTTCGCGCCCTCAGCCTCACCCCCCACCTCCCCTAGGACTTTGGCGGAATACTGCCCTGCCCTGCGCTCACTGCGAGTGCGGCACTGCCACCATGTGGCTGAGCCCAGCCTGAGCCGCTTGCGGAAGCGCGGCGTGGACATCGACGTGGAACCCCCGCTGCATCAGGCCCTGGTGCTGCTGCAGGACATGGCTGGCTTTGCACCCTTTGTCAACCTGCAGGTCTGACCCACCCACTGATGAGGCACAGCTGGACTGTGTGTCCCGGCCTGACTATGAATTGTAGGAAACTGGACTGTGTGGGCCTCTGGTGAGAGGTCAATGCCCTACCCTACCCTAGAGCTTCAAATAAAGAGCTTTTTATCCTGTCCTGCCTGGCGCTGCTCTGTGGAGAAAGGAAACATGAAGTTGGAAGAGAAGGTCAGACAGACACAGTCCCCCAGCATCCCAGCTCTGGGGCAGAAATGATCAGAGTGCACTCATCTTCTGGGGGCTACCTTTATTGTGCCCATGGGCAGCTCTGAGAATTAACATGGTGGAGAAAGGAGGTAAGAGAAGATGTAGAGAAGGGGTCAGGAGTTAGAGTGGGCCCTGTGTGGTGGTGTAGGGCTTCTGCATCCCTCTGGGATCTGAGCCTAAAAGGCTCTAGCTGAGTCTGGTGAACATCTCAGTGGAAGCGGTATTTTCTGGCTGGCTTGAGGTTGATGTATGTGGCCTTCATCTCCTCGGCCTCAGGGTTCCGCACATCTTTGAATCGCTCTCCCTTGGTGCTCACTACCTGGTTGTCGATGTATCGGATCAGCTTCTTGGGTGCCTGTCAGGCAATCAGTCAGTGAGTAGCAGAAGCCAGGAAACAGTCTCACCCACTCCACACCCCCCGCAGCCCCCTCTCTCACCTCCTTGGGAGCCATGGGCCGGTGAATCTTCTGATCCTCTGCACTATCCACCATCATGTACCTGCCAAAAACTGGCTGGGTGAAGCTCCTGCCACCCTGGGAAAACCCTTTAAAAGCCCAGCCCAGTCCAGACTCACTTCTGCAGGATGAAGGACTTCAGCTCATCCTTCTGGGGGCCTCTGAGGCGCCTGGATAGGTCCTGCAGAGGGAAAAGCCTGGTCTACGCCCTAGGTCACCAGTGAGAGAAGTATATGGTGATAGGCCAGGAGTAGGGGCTTAACACTAAGGAGGAATGTAGCCAGGGCTACATGGGTTAGGGAGGGTATGGCAGAGGATACCTGGCTGGGGCCATCCCAGGCTGGAGGCACCTCCTTCCCCTCCACCAGCATCTGCACAGCTTCTTCCAAGTCCCCGCGAGCTTTGGCCAGCACCCACTGGGCCTGCTCCATCGAACAGGTAGGGAACACCTCCAGGAGTACATCCACCCCTGACAGCAGCTCTTCCTCAGCACTGGCTGCCTATGGGCATAAATGTTGACAAAAGGCAGTACTTCTTCCTCTTCTGGCCCTAACTCCCTCATTGGTACACTCCTCTACCAACCTCATCTTGAGTATCCCCAGCAGCAGGAGAAGCTCTAGTCTCTCCTTTGAGTTGTTCAGGCCTCTGCGGGGGCTCTGGGGAGATGGGTACGTGACCTTGGACCTCAGAACTCTGTGGTTGCAGGTTCTCTTAAAGAGACAAAGAGAGCACCAGGTTTGCCAGTGCTTTGGGGATGGGGGTTATAAGTCATCCAAGTGCCTGATCCCCAGACTCACCTTTGTTCCTGGCACCACTCAACTGCCCTGAGAGTTTCTGCATCATGTCCCCTATTGTATCCCTGAAAAGACAATGAGGGTGGTAAGAAGGAAGACAAGTCTGCCTACCCTCCACAATCAGCTAGCACCCCTCCTCTTGGCCCCAGGCAGACCCCACCTTGGGATATGGGCGAAGCCAGGCACATAGGCCTCCATCATCTCAGTGAAAGCCTCCATATCGAAGTTCTCCTCTGATGGACCTGAGGGGCCCAAATCCTCCAGGACCCCAAGCACATAGGAGAAGATGACCTCATCCAAGCCGCTGCAGGAAGGGGACAAGACGACCGTGGGTAAAGCACTAGATACCTCCGGCACTTCCACCCAGCGCAAGGCTCCAGCCCTCGCCTTCATGGGGCCCATGAGGCAGACCTCAAGCCGTGAGGCCAGAGAATATTCCACCCTCCCTCAGAGCTTTGGTTTCCCATTTGTCCAACAAATAGGACAAGGACAGGGTAAGAAATCATAATCAACCCTCCCCCACCTCAGGAATAGGGCCAAGTGTTCCCATCCCAGTCTTTCCATTGGCCATGGCCCAGATACTGCCAGGCAGCTCAACCCTGGCCCTAGCACGATTCTAGGAGAGCTACTTCTACCTGAGGTCAGCCTCTGGGAGGTGCGTCTGGACAAAGGCAAGGAGGGCTGCACTGACGATCCTCTCCAGCTCCATTCTCTCACCTCTTCTGACAGGACACAGATGTAGGTTGATCAGCCCTCTCTTGCCTGCCCCTACCCACTAGGCCCAGGGGCAGTCAGCTCCTCCCTCCTGTCCTGTAGAAACCATTTGTTAATGTTGCCCATAGCTTCCAGCTCTTCAACCCTCCCCCGCACCTCCAAGCTGAGCCAAGCCCTCTCCCTGACAAACTCTCCACCTCCTCAAGCCTGAGACTGGAGGGTGGAGGGTACTATGGCAGGGAAAGGCTTCCAGAGTGGCAGTTCCCTTCACTCCTCCTGATGACCTCTCTCCATCTCCCCACCCCATTCCCTAGCAACAGGCCCAGACCTTGTGTCAAGAGGCCAAAGTCTTGGGGTCACATGCCTCCTGGCTTAGGAATCCCATCACTGAGAGGGCCACTTAGCCCCCAAGTCTAACCACAAGGGGCCCATTGTCCAGCCCCCCAGTTGCAGGCTTAAGAACGGAGCACAGCCCTCCCCGCAAGAATGGCCACCCACCTTCTGGCACAAAGGGGCTTTTCTGGCTCCAGGGCCCAGATAGAAGGGGTAGTCTTCCATGAATTCTCTTCCCGACCAATCCTTGCCCTTTTAGTAGCTTGGGACTATCTACAAAGGACTTTCCATGGCTTATGGAGCCCTACAAGATCTGGCCTTTGCCTGCCTCTCCAACCTTTCCATTTCTTCCTCACGCCACTCCTGCCTCACCAGCCTCCTTGCTGTTCCTCAAACTTGTCCAGATTCTTCATATCTCCTTCAGATATCCACACGGCTCATTCCCTCACCTCCTCCAGGGCTCTACTCAAATGTTGCCTCTTCAGAAAGACATTCCCTGACTAACCTACCGAAATAGGTATTCTTGATACTCTTTAATCCCTTACCCTGCTTTATTTATTTTCTATATAGCTTTTATTACAGCTTAATGTTACTTTATGTTTATTTGCCCATAAACATAAAATAACCTACCCCATAGAATGTACATTTCAAGAAGAGGGAGGAGGGGAGGACTTTGTCTTATTCATTGGTATAATCCTAACACCTAGAAAAATGCCTGCACATAGTCGGTGTCAATAAAGACTTATTGATTTATTTCATTCCCACCTACATGTGAATGTAGTTGGGAATCAGGAACACGTAGATGGGAATGAATGGCTCCAGACACATAGGTCCAAATGTCAGCTCTCCACCCCATTCAGAGGCACCTTAAATTCTACCTACTCTGAACTCACTACATCCTCCCAATATGTGCACATTCCCTCTCCAAATATGCACCTTCTCCTGTTTCACCAGCTGATACAGCAACTCATTCACTCAGTTGCCAAACCTGAAACTTGGGGATTATCCTTGATTCCTCCCTCTCTCAATCCCACCTGTGTACTCAATCAATACCAAGTCCTGTCCATTCTATTCCCTTATTCGTTTCCATTCTATCCACTTATCCCCAACTTCTCTGGCCTCTGCTCTAATATCTCAACATTTCTTAGGCTAGGTCACGAGTTACTTTTTCAGGTTTTGCTCTAATTATTTTGAAACATATGAGCTTGCCAATATTGCCTGGTTTTTTTTTGTTTGTTTGGTTGGTTTTTTAACTATGTTTTTATTGATTTTAGAGAGAGAGGAAGGGAGAGGGATAGAGAAATAAAGATCGACGAGAGAGAAATATCATCGATTGGCTGCCTCCTGTGCATCCCCTACTGGGGATTGAGCCTGCAACCCAGGCATCTGCCCTGACAGGGAATCGAACCGTGACTTCCTGGTTCATATGTCAATACTCTAACCACTGAGCAACCAGCCAGGGGCTTGCCTGTTTTTTATTTACAAAATAAAAGGAAAGGCCTAGTCAGTTTGGCATGGGCCCAAGGACAGAAGGGTCTTGGAATCGATTCCAGCCAAGGGCATGTACATCGGTTCAGCCTCAATCCCTGGCCCCGGTCAGGGTGCATGCAGGAGGCAACCAATCAATGTGTCTCACATCGATGTGTCTTTTTTAAAAATCAATGGAAAAATATCCTCGGGTAAGGATTAACCAAAAATAAATAAATAAAAGGATATGTGCCCTTTCAAGTAGCATCAATGTTGGTTTCTGAGCCATCAGCTCTCCTGTTTTCCTTCTACCTTTCTGGACATTTTTTCCCAGAGTCCCCTCTGTGCTGCCCTGTCAAATGTGGTAGCTAAGCTCAGGCTCAGAGCTGCTTCCTTTCTCCCCTCACTCTGTACCCCTCTCTCTCTGGAAGATCTCATCTGGGACCACATCTTTATTTTTTATTTTGTTAATCCTCACCAGAGTATATTTTTCCATTGATTTTGAAAGAGAGTGGAAAAGAGGGGGAGAGACAGAGAGAAACATCGATGTCGAAGACATCCATTGGTTGCCTCCCTCATGTGCTCTGACCAGGGCTGGGGATCAAACTGCAACCAGTACTTGCCCTTGACTGGAATTGAACCCAGACCCTTCAGTCCACAAGCTGACGCTCTATCCACTGAACCAGACCAGCTAGGGCTGGGACCACATCTTTATGTACCAACTCCATGTCACCAATCCCCAAATGTCCAATCCTCTAGTCCTATCTCCCCTTCTGTGACGCCCAAGTCTTTTACTCCTCCAAAGCTGTCCTCAGTAAATGGCATGTCCACACTCCAGCTTTTCCTGTCATAAGTATGGGAATTATCCTGGATACATCCAATCAGTCACCAAGCCCTGACCATAAATCTCTCAACACATCTACTTCTCTGCGTCTTTATTCCCACTCTGCTCCATCTCTTACCTGCAAGAGCTTCCTCACACTTCTCCCCACAACCAGCTTTCCCCTAATCATCTAATTTCCACAAAAATCACAGTTGCGTGATCTTCACAAAAAATGTTTTTACTGCTTGACTTCCCTTCAGATAAGTCGAGATTCTTTTTGTGGCCTTTGATTCAGGGCCTTACCATACACCACTGGATCACTGACTTTCTTTCAATTTGCCAACACTCAAACTCTTTCCTGGCAAGGGCCTTTGCATGAACTGTTTCCTCCACATCCACCCCTTCACTTGTCTAATTCCTTCAGGTCTGTTTTAAATTCCCTTTCTCAATGGATGTTGTCACTGACCCTCTAGAATTGGTTTGGGTCCCTCCATATTATACCCTCATTGTACACCGCCTTTTCCTCACTTAGGAGCACCTATCACACTATTTGGACAATGTTGAATGTTTCTTCTAGTTGTTTCATAAGGGCAGGGACTACAAACCTGGCTTATTCATCAATGTACTCTTAGCATCTCCTGTGAAGTAGACACTCCATAAACACTGCCTGCCTGCTTTACAGGTGAAGAAACGGAAGCTCAGTGGGTTGACTGACTTGCCCACAGTCACATGACTTGACTGTGGTTAATTCCAGGTCGCCTAGTTGAGTGTATATTTTAGGGGATGGGAGGATATCAAGACTTCTCAGTGGATTGAGACATGCCTACCACCTATAGTCTGTTTCCTGGTCCCCTGAGTGTCACATAGAGTTGCTATGACAGCGCAGGGGTCATTTTGGACAGCAGAACTAAGAAGCTGTAGTCTACCAAGCAGGGCATGCCTGTCTCTTGCTCCCGACCTTAGCATGGGCCCTGGGAAGGAGCAGCAGTTCTCAGACCAGCCATACCAGGTCCCCTCCTGCAGCTCCCCACCAAGAAGTCAGTCCCCTAGAGAGATCACATCTACCTTCAGTTACATCAAATCATGGCTCCTGTCAGTTGCCTGGCAACCTCACTGGGCCAAAGGCCCACAGATGCTGCTTACTGGTAAAAGCCCAATTTCTAAGGAAGAAGCTGTCAGGGATGTGTCTGCTTCTGGGGGTCATTATGCTGGAGCCAAGAGGACCATGGGATGTGTCCTGACACCTGGGGGCCTTCCTGCAGGGCCAGGAAGGGAGCAGGGGGCATATCTGCAAGACAAAGACCCCCGCGGAATATATTAGACAGGCGCTCTGCATGTTTCTTCACTCTGATTTGGAAATTATTCCCGGAGTCCACTAGTGTTAATTAATGGGGCCCTGCCTTTCTCTAGGAGGCTGCTTGGTATTTCTTTGCTCTCTGTAGCACATCCTCACCGCCCCCAGCTGGCCTGAGAGCACCCCCAGAACCAGGCACAGGCCTGGACTCTGCAGATGCTCCACACAGACCCTCTGGACACATTTAAGTGAGCCTGGGAGGAGTACCTGGGGGAAGGGGTACAGTTCCCTTGTGGTGGGAGGTGCTCAAGGTGGAGGGAGCACAGAGGCCATGTGGGAGGAAGAGTTCTGAGCGCCCGAGGGGAATAAGTCCCTGGCACTCAGAGAGTCTCGCGTGGCGGCATTCACGGCTTCTCCCAGCCCCTCTGAAGCCCCAGCGCCATAACGCAGGTTCCAGAGGACATCGCTGTCCCCTCACCCCCCAGTCAGGTCTCAGAGGCGCCAAGGACACTGATGGTGCCAGGCATCCCGGCATCCAAAGTCAGGCGGGAACACAAACGGGCGGAGGGGCAGCGCGGGAAGTTGGACGGCAATGATGGCCGACCCCTCAAGCAGGCGCCCCCCAAACAGACGAGCGAGGTACCCGCCAGGCTCCACAATCTGGGGCGTGGGGGCAGGGGGTGCGGATGCGGCCCTGGGGGGCACGTGGCGAGAGAGGCTGAGCACGCTAGGATGTGCCTCGATACAGGCCACGGCGAGAATCAGAAGTGGGGTCCGGGGACACGAGGGGCGCACACGGGACCGGCATCGGGTCAGCGCCCTGCTGCCCCGCCGGGCTGGAGGGGAATCACCTGCTCAGTCGGCGCCGCCAGCTGCTGGTTCCGCGCGGTGCAGCTCTCATCCCCCAGCCGCGCCACCGGGATCAAGGGCGGGGCCCGGAGCGCTCCGCTCAGAGGCGCCGCGGCCGCCATGTTTGGGAAGGGCAGATGCCCGCGAGTAGGCGTGGCTTTGCTCCCCGTTCATTGGTCCCCGGGCTTGGACCCGCCCCGCCGCGGCTACCATGGTGGCGGGTGGGGCGGCGTAGGAGCTGGAGGCGCCGCGGGTGGGTGGAGTCGCCGCTTCTGACTGTCGCCGCCTGGTTCCAGGTCTTTCCCAAAGACCCCGGCCAGTGTCCTCCCGTCCGCCTTCTTTCCATGCCACAGTCTCCGCCCTCGAAGCCTATGGCGCTCTCCTCCGCTCCCGGTCTCTCCCGCCCTTCCCTAAGGCTCCCTGGCTGCACCCGGTGGCCCCTTTTCCCAGACCTGGCCTTGCCCAAACCCCGAGGCCTCTTCCCCGTCGTGTCCAGTCCAGGTTCAGGTCCCATCACCCAGTCTTCCCCGCCATACCTGTTCCCTTTGCGTTCCCCTCACAGAAATGTCTCCCCCGGCCGGGCGCGGGCGCGGGCGCCGGGGAGGGTCCCGGATGGGGCGGGGCGGGGTGGGAAGCAGGTGTTGGGGTGAGGACCGACCTGCGCTCAGCTTCCCCTTTCTGTGCCTGCTGCCTCGGCGCTCGGGTGGGTCGTTAGGGAAAGAGTTCCCTTTGAGAATGAGCTCATTCATCCCCAGCCGGCAGGGATGAGCTCCTTTGCAGGGCCAGTCCCCTTGAACGGTGCTGCGGACCCAGAAACTGTCGCTGCCATCGGGGGGTCTCAGTCCTCGGCGGAAAGTCCCGTCCTCCCTCTCCCCTGAGGCTCGAGGCAGTACCAGAATAGGAAGAAAGGGCGGGTCACTGCTCCCGGTTCCAGCCCGGTTTCTCACTGCAGCTCCCACCGCAACAGCAAGATGTTGGCTGCTGGAGGGAGGGGGCACACGCGGGGAGGGAGGAGGGGGGGAGCACGTTTGGCCTCGTGCTCCCGTGAAAGCCCCGCCGCTGCCAGTCTGGCGCTGCCGGGGTTAACGAGGGGGCGGTAAAAACAGTGACTTTGAACTTGGCAGACGGGCCCCAGGGGAGGGGAGGATGTGGAGCTCCACAGCCTTAGGCCTCTGCCCGCTCTCCAGACTGGCCATTTCTCCGGGTCCCAACCTCTCCTCCTCCCTGCTGCGCCAGTCCCATTGCACAATACTGATGATCACTCTGCTCCCCCTGCACCCCCATTACAGGAACGGCCGGTTTTCCTCAGTAGCTGTCCCTGGTTTGGGCTCCAAGACTCTTGTAGCCATCCCTGACACGGCCTTTTCCCTCCCCCATGGCCTGTTCTTGGATGTAACTTCATATCTTCATCGGAAAGAACTTCCTGAGCTTTCAGGAGAGGATGATGGGAAAGACCTCTTGAGGTGAACCCCTAAATTCCAAGCTCCAACTGTGGAGAGTGCCAACTCTGTGTAGCAGGGGCCAGGTTCTGGGGTCAGAGGACAGAGGGTAGACAGGAGAGGGACAACCACAGACACAAGGACACTCACCAACTGTGAAGTGGGGGCTCCAGGGAACACTTGTCCTGCTCAGCCTTCCACAGCTGGCTGGATCTCAAGATGTTCATTTTCTTTCATTTCCGTGTCTCCCTCCCCAAGATGGGAACAGACCCCCCACCTGCCCTTTGGGTACAGTTTAAAGCCACGCAGGCTGAAAGGACGCAGTGTGATGCCTCCTCTCTCCTCATTCCCTCAAGTGAATTTTGCAGCTGGTGTTTGGGTGCTAGGGTCCCCTTAGCTGACTGGGAAAGCTAGAAGCTTATGTTTGAGAAATTAGGCGTAAAGGGCAGATTTCCCAGACATTAAGAGCAGAGAAAGGACCCAGCTGGTTGGTCTCAAAGGCTGGGAGGGACTCAGAGACTGAGGTGAGGAAGGGGACACTCTGGAGGGGGGAGAGGGGCAGAAGGGGTGTCCCCATTCTTGCTTGAGGTCAGAAAGGGCTCTCTGGGCAGTGTGCCCAGCCCTCCCACACCTTCCTCCTTTCTCAGAAGAGCCAGGATGGGGCGGGGGCAGGAGTTGGCTGGGGCAGATGGAGTCCTATTTAAGGAGCTCTCTGAGAGCATCCCTGCAGATCCAGTCCCTGGAGCGAGAGAGGAAGCTTCATTGGTAAGTGCCACCCCCTTTCTTTCAGCTCAAGCAGGGTGAGGGTAGGGTGGCTCCCCAGCCTACTGACTTGCCTTTCCCTCTTGAGGAATAGGCTGCAGCTTGGCCTTGTGAGGGGGAATAGTACCCAGCCCTCGGCTTGAGTCTCTAGAAAGTGAAAGTGTATTTCAGCGAGTCTCTCTCTCCTGTTCTCCTATCGTTCAGGCACTTCAGATGAGATTTTCAGGGAGCTGGGTCTGCTGGGCTGCTATCTTGGGGAATCCACATTTGGAGCTCCCTTCTGGCCCAGGAAGCCACTTAGTCTCTAGAAAGATGCCCTTCTCAGTAGGTATGTTCTGGCTCTTCTCCCAACCCCTTACCCCTCCAGCTTCATATCTGGTCCCACTAGGAGGAGGAGTACATCTGGGCATGAGATGATGGGACTAACTCAGCAGAGCCCACAGAATTCTTGCCTTGGCCCTTAGTCCCCGCCCCTCATAGCTTACATTAATTCCCTTTGAAATTTAAAGAAGCTTTGCCCCTTTCCCTGGCAACGGGGCCTATTTTCAGCTCCAAGCTAGACCCTCCCTGGGATAGTAGGAATCTTGAGATCCCACATTCTTTATCTGACCCATCCTGGGAATGGGGAGAAATTCACAGGCCTGAGCATGGGAGGGCAGCATCCAGGCTGAGAGCACTTTGGCCACTTGGCTCTGAGAACTGAATTCCATAGGCTGTGAGCTCTGGCAAATGCCCTAGGGACTCAGTTCCGGTGCCCGGCTGTGCTACATCACCAATACCAAGGTCATGGCTCAGGCTCACAGCATCCCAGCCAGGTGCTCCTTGGGGTACTCTTCTGCTCAAAGACTTGAATGACCCTCCAAAACTCCTTACTTTGCCATTAAACTTAAAGTCTCTCATAGTGTGGCCTCCACTTAGCTTTGAAGCCTGATCTTCCCATGAAACCCTGCTGCTTCCTACTTCTGCTGCCATGGTTCCTCCTCAGTGCTTCTTGAGACCCCTCCTCCCCATCACTCTGTTGGAATCCTATGCATCCTTTAAAGCCTGTCAGGTGCCTCTTTCAAGAAGCCTCTCCCCAGTGGTGCATATGATCTCCTAGAAATCTTCCATACTCCCCGCCAGCACAGCTCGATTCATGAGCCCCTCAGTGTCTAGTCCAGTGTTCTGCACACAGTAGCTGTTTAATTACTGTTCCTTAAATTTTCCTGAGTGTGTCTCATCAATGAAGAGGCAGGCAGTGTGGCCTAGAGGGTAAGGCTACCGTCAGATTTCCCAAATGCACTCTCTGTGTGTGACCTTGGGTTAGTTGTTAACCTCTGCAGGCCTCATTTTCCTCATTGTTAAATGGGAATCATAATTATATCCACATCCAAGTTTTGTGAGGATTGAGTAAATAGTTTCTATACAGGGCTTTAGCACATGGCCTGCTTCCTTGAGTAGAGTGTGATCTATCCAGTTGAGAGGTAGCCTAAAAATTGCTCAGTCAAAATTCATTGAGTGAAGAGCTCCAGGTGAGATGCCAAAGTTGGGGAAGGCCGGGACAAGGCCAGGAGGAGGAGGCCATCAGGATCAGGTTGTGGTGGCCCAAGCCCTGCTGGGATCTAGGGCCCCTGGATTCCTACCTACTGTGTGACCTGGGGTGAGTCATTTCTCTTTGGCCTTGGTTTCCCAGCATAAAGTAAATTGAAGGGGTTGGACCCAGATGACCAGCAAGATCCCTGGCAGCCCAGATGTTTTATGATTTCTAAGCCTCTAAACGTCAAGTTCAAAGAAAAGATCAAAGAAGGCTCTCTGGAGGACTCCCTTAGATCCACAGGGCCAGGAGCAAGCACTGGGGCTTGGAAGTACAGGGCAGGCTGAACTGAGCTGAGTGGCAGCACCTTCAAAAGCCTGTAATCAGAGGACAGGGATAAACTTGTGTGCAGCATATGGGCATTTCCAGAGCATAAGTGGGAGCCTTGGGAGAAATGTGTGTGAGCAATGCAGTTCCCTCAGAGACGGGGGAAATTGAGACTCCAAGGGTTTGGGCCCAAGAGGATAGAGAGGAAAGGGGAATCAGGACACACGTTACTTAGTGTGAAACCCAAGATTTACTTGAAGCCTGCCTTGTTTCAAAACAAGATTTGAGGAGGCTTACAAGCATAAGGACAATTCTCCAAGATTAAAACAACATCTGTAACATAGGTATGTGGTACGTTTTAAATGTGTATTCGTTTAACCCAGAGATTCAATTTACTTTTTACATTTTTATTTTTTAGTTAACGGTTATTTCAAACTTACAAAAAAAGTTGCCAGAATAGTGCAAAGGACTCTTATCCTTCTACCTGGAAGTGGGGGGAAATTCACAGGCGTGAGCATGGGAGGGCAGCATCCGGGCTGAGATTTACCAACTGTTAACCTTTTGCCCTGTTGCTCTCTCTCTCTCTGTCGTCCTTATTTCAAATCTTGCCACTTGTCCCACTAATGTCCTTCATAACAATTTTCATTCTGGTCTGAGATCCCAAACAGGATCATTACATTGCTTTCGTGTTTCTTTAGAATCCTTCGACCGGAAACAGTTTCTCTGCCTTCCTTTGTCTTTTATGATATTTTTGAACAATAAAGACCAGCCGGATTGGTGTCCCAATTTATGTTTATCTGATGTCTCCTCATGATTATGCATTACTGCTGAACTGATGTTGTGTTTTCCAGTTTAATACATCAGAGATCACATGATGCTGACTTATCTCTGGTAAAGAAAACAATTTCAAGACACGGCTGTTGAAGATGGTAAAAAAGGCTTCATTCAAGAAGGAGTACTGCAATGGAGTGCAAGTGTTATCCACTGTTTTCCCTACTGTACTACTAAGTTGTTACTATTTGCTTTGTAATTAGTAAATACCTTATTGGGAATATCCTGTTTCTCATCAAACTTTCACCTATTAGTTTTCTTTGTTTGTATTTTTAATTCTCACCCAAGGATATTTTTCCATTGATTTTTAGGGAGAGTAAAGAGAGAGGGGAAAGACAGAGAGAAACATCAGTGTGAGAGAAACACATTGATCTGTTGCCTCCTGCATGAGCCCCCACCAGGGCCCAGGCCAGGGAGGAGCCTGCAACTGAAGTATGTGCTCCTGACTGGAATCGAACCCAGGAACCTTTGGTTCACAGGCCTATGCTCTGTCCACTGAGCCAAACCGGCTAGAGCCCCCCTATCAGTGTTAGTATCCATGAGTGATTCTCATCTGAATCAATTACTGTAATGGTTGGGAATGGTGAGCTTCTAATTGCATTATTCCTTCTACTGTAAGGAAGAGCTTTCCTTTCATATTTATTTGTTTAGATGATATTAGTGTAGACTTACGCATTCTTATTTTATTCAAGTTATAATCTGTTCCTGTGACTATTTGTTTTGATGCTTACATTGTCCCTGATTTGCTAGTGGAAGTCCCTTCAAACTGGCTCCTTTGTTCTTCTTTTTTTTAATCCTCACCCAACAATATTTTCCCATCTATTTTTTTTTCTTTTTCCTATTGATTTTTAGAGAAAGTGGAAGGGAGGAAGAGAGACAGAACGAGAAACATAGATGTGAAAGAGGCACATCAATTGGTTGCCTCTTGCACCCGGCCCTAGGGCTGGGGATGAGCCTGCAATCAAGGTACATGCCCTTGACTAGAATTGAACCCGGGACCCTTCAGTCTGCGAGCTGATGCTCTATCCACTGAGCCAAACCAGTTAGGGTTCCTTTGTTCTTCTGACACTTTCTGAGTAGTCCTTTATTTTCTGGCACAGTTTGTTCCAGCTCATCGCCTACCTTCCTTGCCACAGCCTTGGAATGAGCCATTTTCCAAGGGGCTTTGCTCCTTTTAGTGGAGAATGGAATTCGGAATCAGAGGTCTGGGAGCTGGCTGTGCTTGTTGCTACTAGAGTCGTTGTTCAATGATTCCGTTTCTAATCGAAGACTTTATATGCTACAATTTAACACTTGTGTTTGTGATCAAGCTGCATATTCAAGGATATTTGTTTTCTCACTACTACTACCCTTACTACTACCCTCACTGCTTCCAAATATGACCACATCATCATCTTATTTTGACTGTATTACTTCAAAAACCCATCTACATTCTCTTTTTCATACAACATCCAGAATACTTTTTTAAAAGTCTGATCACATTTTCTCCTGCTCACAACCTTCCTCCTTAAGAATAAAGTCCAAAATCCTCAACATGGCTTCACAGTGGCACAGGATCTAGTTTCATCTTTAATCTCATCAACTACCACTTTTTCACTCACTCACAGGAAAACATTCCAGCCTCAGGTTGTTGCACCTGCTCCCCCCCCCCCCCCCCCCAGGTATTCAAATGGCTTGCATTTGTCTCCACTCAGGAGTCACTTCTTTAGCCCTAGCCGGTGTGGCTTAGTTGGTTAGGTGTTGTCCCATGCACCAAAAGGTTGCTGGTTCAATTCCTGGTGAGGGCACATGCCTGGGTTGCAGGTTTGATCCTTGGTGAGGGGCATGCAGGAGGCAGTGGATCTATGTTCCACTCTCACGTTAATGTTTCTCTCCCTCAAAAAAATATAAAAAGAAAAAGTCACTTCTTTAAAGAAGCCTTCTCTAAATATCCCACTGAAAACAGCACTCCACTTATCAGACATTACGTCAGATATGCACCCATTTGCTTGCTGTCACCCTCTGTTTCCCTGCATTGCATCTCTAAAGTGAGCTCCATGAGGGCAAGGACTTACTTGGGTTCTTCCTGTAGCCCCAGTGTCTCAAATACTGCCTGGCCTATTGTAGGCTCTCAAATGCCTGTTGAATGAATGAAGGTAAATGTCACTCCTTGTGGTTTTGGCATCCACCGCGCCCTCTGCCTGGCTTCCCCCTCACCCTTCTGTTTGCAGGGCCAGCTTCTTCATACTCTGTAGATCTCAGTTTAAATGTTACCTCCTCAGAGAAGCCTTCCCTGATTACCTTATTCTAATTAAGTTCCACTACTCCACTTGCATCGTCCATTTCACTGTAGTACTTATGACAATTTCCCTTCATTTCTTTGCCTGTTGTGCCATCCACATGTCTTCCTACTAAAATGCAAGTTCCATAAGAGCAGAGACTGTCTGTTCACTACTGTATCCCAGGGCCTGGTACAAGTTGCTGGCAAGTAACAGGCACTCAAGAAGTTTATTGGGTGGATTTTCAATGGCTAAAAACTGGAAGGAATTCAAATGTTACAGAATATTGGGAAGATGCTAAAGAATGAGGTAGCTCCTCATGGGCATGGGCATAAAATGATGTCCGAAGTATAGTTAATATAAAACTGCTTTGGAGGTGGCAAAAACAGTGAGGTTCCTTTTAAGTGATTAGTACCATGTGTACAGAAAAGAAATAGATTGGACCCCAGTGATCATTTGGGGGTGAGGGATATTAGAAAAGATTTTAACTTCCTATATTCTATATTTTTATATTGCAAACTTTAAAAAAAAATCACTAATATTTGAGCATTTAGTACCTGCCAGGCACTGTGGTAAACAGTTTTGTTGTTATTGTTATTCCTCTCCTAAAAATATTTTTTCCATTGCTTTTCAGATAAAGTGGGAGGGAGGCAGGGAGGGAGGGAGAGAAACACTGATGTGAGAGACACACAGACTGGTTGCCTCTCAAATGTGCCCCCCTGGGCCAAGGAGCAAACCCCCAACCTGGGTATGTGCCCTTGATCTGGAATCCAACCCTCGAACCTTCAGTGCATGAGCTGATGCTCTAACCACTGAGCAGAACTGTGGTAAACATTTTATGTGCAGAATTTCATGGCATCTTCTCAAAAGCCTTATGATATAGGTTCTAATAACATCATACCCATTTGCAATGAGGAAGTTGTTTCAGGGCCATTAAGTAATTCACCTAAGGTCACACAGCAGACCTATATCACCTCCCTATGTTTTACAATTAAAAGGAAACAAGATGAAACTAGGAATAACAAATTTTGATCCAGGCTTTGCACAAAACATGCTAAGCAAACTTGGCTCTGAGCTCCCTAGAAACCAGGGCGAAGAGAAAAATATGACCAGTTATGAGATACTTGGTGTTTCAAAGATTAAAACCACCACAAATGAATGAACAACAACAACAAAAAGCCCCCTCACCAGGAGAAACCTTCCCCAAGAGCTGAGGTTTCAGAGAACTTTTCCATGAAGCTCATAGACACAGTAGTATTCAATCAAACAACCTATCGCTTCAATAACATAGCTGAATACCCAGGTAGCTTTGGCCACTTATAAATGAAAGTTCAGCAAAAGCAATTCCACAAGGAGCTAAATTTATGCGGCCTAGGTATCACATCAGGTGGTCTGGCTAGCCCATAGTTAAAATTGGATGTGTGGACCTAACCCTCCAACAAACACCCACAATTATTGCACATTCAACTTATTAATGACTATTAGCAAGAATTTGGAAACTAGAAGTGACATGCAACTTAAATTTCAACCCCAGTGAATGTTCAGGTAGGTTGGGTTGGCTTTATGCTTCTTTAACAAAGAATCTACGGCTCAGGGAGCCTAGTTACATGACTAGAAAATGTCAGTGCCAGCTCTGTGTCTTAGGTATCCCTTCCCCAGCCATGCCTACCACCTATGCGTCAACAGGAGCTTATGTCCTCAGAAGCTCTCTGTGGCGGGGCGCAGCACCTGTGAGGGTGCCCTGCACGCTGCAGGCTGGGTGCAGCCAGTGAGGAGGGCCGCTCTAACCCCTCCCAACTCTTTGAACCCCAGACAGGGAAGTGAGGCTCACATTACACAGAAAACACCCCCCTCCGCAAAAAAATACAAATGACCCCGCAGCAGACACTTGACTACGTTCATTTATTTTTCATGACAAGCTGGAGATAGGTGGGCCTTCAGCCTGGGGAGTTGGGGAGCTTTGCAAGAGGGAGGAGAAGAGAGGGAAATGGGGGCTCACCGCAGGCTTCTAAGGGGAAGAGGTGGGAGGAGGAGAGAGAGAGGAAACAAAGCGTCCAGGCCCTTCTTCCACCCACACCCAGGCCTCCCCAGTCCAAGTAAAAGGAGAGTGGTGTCCTTGATCCCTCCTCGCTCTTCCCCCACCATCCAGCAATAACAGGAGAGAAATCAGGGAAGAGCAGGAGAGGGGCGGCGGGCAGTGTTGGTAAGGAAAAAGCAGACAGGCGACAGGTGCTCCCAGTCCCGATGCCAGGCCGAGGTCTCCCTTCTCGCCGGGGAGGAGCGGCGCCCTCAGCCCAGGCCTTTCCTCGCTTTGCGGCGGCCGCGCTCCGCCGCTTCCCTGCGGGGGCTGCTGTCGCCGCTGCTGTCGCCGCTGCCGCTGCTGGCGGGCGGGCGCAGCAGGCGCTTCTGCGCGCGGTACTCCGGCTCGCCCGCGCGCGGCGCCGCCTGCAGCAGGAACTCGCCGCCCCGGAAAGAGACGCGCACGTCGGTGCGGGGGTACGTGCCGTACACGCGCCGCAGCTCCCGGCGCACGAAGTCCGGCAGCGCCAGGCGCGGGCCCCACGCGCGCTCCACGCGGCCCCAGCGCAGCTCCGCCTGCAGGCTGCCGCCCTCGGGCCACGGCGCCCAGCTCGCGGTCCCCGCCTCCGCGGACGCCGGCATCAACGACCCGGGGTAGCCGGGCGCCGGGAGCGGCGGGGCCAGGGCCGCGGCGTAGGCCTGCGGGAAGGCCCACCAGAGCGGCGCGGCTCCCGGGGACGCTCCCGGGCCGTGGAAACAGTGGTATTCCCGCGGGGCCGTCCAGCCGCCGGCGCTCAGGGCTGGAGGCCGGCCGCAGACGCTGTGGGCCTGGATGGCGGGCAGCAGCAGGGGGCCAGGCAGGTAGGTGTAGGTGAGGGGCTGCAGTGGAGGCCAGGCGCCTTCCCCGGGCGCCAGGCAGCTGTATGAGTACATGGTCGGAAGCCCCGGCGGCAGGTATTTTTACTCGGGCCTGGGCCTGGTCCAGACCTGTAGCGGGTGTGGGTGGGTACACTTCGTTCTTATTAACCACCAGTCCCTGGGACTTGCTAGCCAAGGGCTCTGGATCATACATAGCTGGAGGCTGAACTTGCCTGCTGACTTTGGGGAGTTTACTCCCACCGTTCCTCTTGTCCCAGGGCCGGGTTGGAACCCCACTCTCCCAGCACACATTACGGACCCAACACCTTTTCAAGCAAGCCCTTAGCCCACAAATGCTGTTCCACTCACTTATCTCCTTCAGCCAGGGCCAGTTGGTCCTCACAGGCTGGGGTTCTTCTCCCACTTTGTAGTTGAGCTGCTCCCCTGCAGGCCCTGCCTCAGCCACACCTCCCCGTTTCCAGGCAAAGTGAAACACCTTGAGCTGGCCGCATCTAGCCAGCCTGAATGAGCCTGCTGGTTGTACCCACAGTAACCTAGATGCTGAGGTGAGCCCTGTGCTCCCTGAGACCCTCACCACAACTTGCTCAGACTCACACAGCCAGTTATGGTAAGGGGGAAATGCAGCCTCACGTCTGTCTCAAGTCCATGCAGTGGCTATCTCACAGTCCTTCACTCTAGAATGTTACATAAAAACTTATAGTTTTATATATATATACTAGGAGCCTGGTGCACAAAAATTTGTACACTCGGGGGGTGTATCCCTCAGCACAGCCTGTGCCCTCTCGCAGTCTGGGACCTCTCGGGGGATGTCCATCTGCTGGCATGCCTGGCCAGCCTGGGTGAGGCGCTGATGGTTGTTTGCAGGCTCGCCAAGCCCCCCAGTGGGGACCCTCACCCCATGGGGGTGTAGCCAGCCTGGGTGAGGGGTTGAGGGCTGTTTTCAGGCTGCCCACAGGGTTTGGGTCCCTACTGGGGTGCCTGAGCAGCCTGGGTGAGGGGTTGAGGGCCGTTTACAGGCTGCCCACAGCTCCCATTGACCCAGTGTCCTAGGGAGGCTGGCTGGAATCAGGTTCCTGGGGTTTATTTATCTTCTATAATTGAAACTTTGTTGCCTTGAATAGAGGTCCAGCCAGCCTAACGGAAGCCTCCTGTATGCTCTAGCTCCCTGGCTGCCAGCTGCCATCTTCGCTGGGTTAATTTGCATATAGCTGATCTGATAGTTTGGAGGCGTGGCTTGGCTGATGGGCGTGGCCTAGATGTCTCAGAGTGATGGTTAATTTGCATATTACTCTTTTATTAGATTAGATACTAGGGGCCCAGTGTATGAAGATTCCTGCACGGGGGTGGGGAGGGGGTCCCTCAGCATGACCTGTACCCTCTCCAATCTGGGAGCCTTCAGGGGAACCCTCTCCAATCTGGGTGTTTCTGTCTTTGCAATTATATGAGCGAATTGTCTGAGACCTCCAACCCAGTTTGGTTTGTTGCTCACAGAATATAGAGGAATTTTTTTTCTTTGCTTCATTGGTGGATATTTCCTGGAAGTTTTAGGATATCTTCCTTTTAATTTTTCCTAGACACTCTGATTTTACTTATGTCTCTCACCTTTGCTTTCTCTCCATCCCCATCACAACAGTAACTTGCTCCAGGCTCACTTTTCTCTAGTGTTTAGGAGATCTCTCTGCCACCAGAACTATGATTCCCAGCATTCCTGGTGCTCCCCGCTCTCTGGGCTTCTGCTTCTGGTCCTGGGGCTGCCATCAGAACTACTATTCCTAGAAT
Organism: Murina feae; assembly: GCA_004026665.1. Taxonomy (NCBI): domain Eukaryota; kingdom Metazoa; phylum Chordata; class Mammalia; order Chiroptera; family Vespertilionidae; genus Murina; species Murina feae. The sequence continues at coordinate 127,791 of PVJC01000192.1, forward strand.
TCCTGGTACTCCCCACACTGGGAGCAAGCGAGGGAGCCGTCCCCCCAAGCTGCTGGCTCTCCTGCTTCTGCTTTCCACTGTGCCTATGTATGCAGATTAACCCACCATCTTTGTTGGGTTAATTTGCATATTCACTCCTGATTGGCTGGTGAGTGTAGCAAAGGGACAGTCAATTTACATGTTTCTCTTTTATTATAGAGAATATATATATTCTTTTTTTTTTAATATATTTTATCGATTTTTTACAGAGAGGAAGGGAGAAGGATAGAGAGTCAGAAACATCGATGAGAGAGAAACACCGATCAGCTGCCTCCTGCACACCCCCCCACTGGGGATGTGCCCTTGACTGGAATCGAACCCGGGACCCTCCAGTCCGCAGGCCGACGCTCTATCCACTGAGCCAAACCGGTCAGGGCTATATATTCTTATTGATTTCAAAAAGAAGGGAGAGGGAGAGAGAGGTGAAAATATCAATGAGAGAATCATTGATGGCTGCCTCCTACATGACCCCTATTACTGGGGATCCAGCTTGCAGTGCATGTGCCCTGACCAGGAATCCAATGTGACCACCTGGTTCACAGGTCAATGCTCAACCACTGAGCCACTCCGGCTAGGGAGAACTTCTAATTCTTAATCATCGTGTGCAGAACATGGTGATATCATTATCATTTAATAGATAAGGAACCAGAAACTCAGAGAAGTTAGGCCATTTCCCAGGTTCACAGTTGGTAGTTAAATAGCACAGTGATTTGAACCCTGATTCTAAAGCCCAGAAGCTATTTGGGGGAAGCCAGAAAGATTGCTTCCAGTCCTCTCTTGCTTTAGATTGATACCCTCCACCTTTTTCTTCCCCAGTGGGGTGGATAGTAATCACTGAATGATTAAAATTGGTGCCCTCTCCCAGCTGCTGGGTAGCCAGGCCATCATAATTTCCTTCCCCCTTCTGTTGACTCAGACAGCTTTTTTATGGGTGGAGCTTGAGGGGGGAGGAATTGAGAAAGAAAAAAAAGAGAGAGAACTCATGGACACCGAAAACAGTGTGGTGATTGTGGTGTTGAGGGAGGGCGGGAAGAGGGGTTTGGGTGAAAGTGGAAGAGGGTATAGGGTGATAAATGTTGATGGAAAAAATAAAATATATATTAAAAAATAAAATCACAGTTCTTTAAAAAAAGTATTGAAAATGGAAACTTAGGGGGACCCTCCCTCCATCTGTAGAAGGCTCTGGGAAAAAGTGAAGGAGACTGAGAAATTGTTAGGTAAGAGGAGAACCTGGGTCAGAGAAGTTGGAGCCAAGGAAGGAGAGAATTTCAAGGAACGAGAGTATTTGTGTATCTATCTGTTCCAGGATCCAGGAACTCTGATATCATTCAAGAAGTCCAGCAAGCAATATGGCCTCAGTCACACCCCATGTCCCCTCCTAGTTAGCTCAGTACTTGGCAACCAGGAAGAGAAATCCGAGATAATTACAAGGTCCAGCCCCGGTGACAACACTAAAGGAGAACTGGTTACACTAACTGTAAAACCAGATGGCTGGGAAGCCTCAGAGTGTAACCATGGGCATCAAGTGCAACATAGGGACCAAAGTCTTTCCTATTATTTCACATTAGTCTGGCCTTTGGCAGTCTTCCCCATTCCTTTGTTCCCCAATTGGACACACAGGGAGGACTAAGTAAAGACTCAGGGTTTGCTTTGAATGAAGGCACATGCTGGCTGGAGATAGAAAGGCAGGGGCACTTCTTTCAATCATTTCTGGAGGCCCTACCTCGCCAGGCTCTGTGCTGAATGTTGGGTTTGTTGTCCTCTATTCTCACAGCCAGGAATGCATAGATGAAGGTAAGGGTAGGGGTGAGAAGAAATGGCCACCTTCCTTCTAACCACGAGGCTTTCTGGAGCAGGAGGGGTTGCTGCAATTGCTTGAAGTCTAGAAGAGAAATGTGTGTGTGTGGCTTAGGAGAGACATAGGAGGTAAGAATAGGGTCTGAAGGGGCAGGATTGGGAAGGAGGGAAATGAGACAAGCTGGTAGGAGACGAATTCTGAGGGCAAGGCCTCTGGGATCCCTGGGGACTCCCCAAGGGCTGGTTGAACATACTCTAGCCTTTGGACGCCAGGGCTCTTGTGTTGGACCATTTGCCATGGACAGGCCCTTTACCAGGTTGTCAGGAAGGAGGAAGAGATGATATTCCTGTTGACAACCATCAACAAAGGATAAAGACCAAAAGTTTGCAAGACTTGTAAGCCCCTGCTCAGTTACTGCCCACAAAATCCTCATAAGGCATAATATCGAGGCTTACAAAGTAGGGTCCCATAACGAAGAAGCAGAGCTAGGGGAAGGGCCCCAGGTCCCCCAGCAGCTGGAGGCCATGCTTGTTGCCCTGTTTCCAGGGAAATAGCAGGTCTTGGGTGTGTGCTGTTTGATTGCCTGGAAACCCATCCAGGCTTACAAGTCTGCTGGGAGAAGACATGGGACGTCCTCACCAGACTAGACTGAGCAAAACAAAACTTTGAGGGCCTGCAGGGGTAAGAAGAGGACAGACTCTTGTTCTGGGATCCAGCATGTGTGGACTTCTTGCTTATTGTATGAATGTCAATGAATCTCTTTGAACCTCAGTTTTTTCATCTGTAAAATGGTGGTAATAGCATCTACCTCCAAAGAATGATGTGAGGACTCAACAAGAGAATGCACATAGAGTTCTTGACATGATACGGGGCTCATTTATATATATATTAATGTGAGAGCTCATTTATATATATATTAATGTATTTCTATTGATTTCAAGCAGGAAGGTAGAGGGAGAGAGATAGAAACATCAATGATGAGAGAGAATCACAGTTCTGTGGCCTCCTGCACGCCCCCTCCTGGGGTAGAGCCTGCGACCTAGGCATGTGCCCCTGACCTGAATTGATCCTGGGACCCTTCAGTTCACAGCCCAACGCTCCATCCACTGAGCCAAACTGGCCAGGGCCATATATTATTACTATTACTAGAGATTGGTGCACAGATTCATGCACCAGTGGGGTCCCTTGGCCTGCTCAGTGGGGATCAGGCTGAAACTGGCAGCCTGACATTCCCCAGGGGATCCCCGGGTGCTAGAGGGCACTCTGCAAAGTTCCTGTTGCTCAGCAGCTCCTGCATTGAGCATCTGCCCTCTGGTGGTCAGTGCATGTCATAGCTACCAGCTGGTTGGCCAGTGGCTTAGGCTTTTATATATATAGATTAACAGGAGGAGGCTGGGCTGCATGGTAGCTCTCGTAGGGCCTGTGCCCACAGCTCAAGCTGGGTCTGTCTGCTCTTGAGGGGCTCACAATCCAGCATTAGGGAGTCCCAGGTCGTGCCACTGCCATCTCCTTATCTGTGTCATCTGTGCATCTAGGCAGACAAGGATTGAAGGAAGGTGCTGAGCTCTTGTTCTCTGAATTAATGCTGAGGAAGGACAGGGAAGTTGATTTAAACTTGTCGTCTGAGTATAAATGAATCAGGAGGCTTTGGCTAGACATAAATATAAAGATTTATTTGATGATCTTGGGATTTGCAAATGAGAATTACAACTAGGCAATACCCAGAGTGTTCCAAACAAGGGACAAAAGCTATGAGTTCTTATACTAAAAAGTACATTCTTGAGAAGAATCAGTCCTGTCCTCTTAGGCTCTGGATGGGTCCGAGATGGGAATCACACAGTTGTCAGATGGTCTGGACACTCAACATTCTTCCCTAATGTCTGCAGGGGGGTTATCTGCAGATTTCCATACATATCTCCAGGCATTGTTGCACAACTGAAAGGTTCAAAAGTTTAAGTTCCCAGGATAATTAAAGCAAGAATAGAATCATTTCCTCATGCCTCCGCCTACTTTGATTTTAGTAACACAGCCGTTTGACCACAGTGACTCCGTTTTCTTTCTTCACTCTTTCCTCACACTAAACCGACATTAAGCTCTGGGCAGGGGAGGAGCAGGTCAGGAGTCCAGGCAACCCTCCCCTTCTCCCAAGTTCTCTTTTGTGGTCCGTAAGGGCAAGTGCCCATAACAAACATGGTGGCGGCAGCCTCGGGCGCGGGCTCCGCCCTATCAGCCGGCTGTCCCGGAGCTGCGCCGAGCCAATCGCTGGGCGGGGGCGGGGTCACAGGCTGGGGAAGCGGACCCGGCCCGCAGGAACCCTGGCGGGCACCTGGTTTCGGGCAGCCGATTGCGGTGAGGGGTTGGCCGCCGCGGGGTTAAGGGGCAGGAGCCGGCCGGACTGGGGACCAGTCGGACGCGAAAGGCAGACCGAGGGGGTCGGGGACGCAGTCCTCTTTGGGAGTCCCGGTGCTGCCGGCGGCGTCCCCGGGTGCCCGGGTTGTGGGTGGGAGAGTCGTGGGTCCGGGTGGGAGAAACCTGGGCGCAGGTGCGGGTGAAATCCTGGCTCTGGGCCCGATCCATTTCACATAAAGGCCCTTAGCCCAGGTGACTTTGGAGGAACACCGTGCTGGACCCCATCCCTAGAAATTCTTATTTAATTGGTCAGGGGTGAGGCCTGAGCTCGGGTGCTATTGATTAGGTGATTTTAACGTGCAGACCGGCTGGAGATGATCTCGAGTTTCAGCGCCAGCCCCTGAGTAACGAGCTCCTGCGGGGGAGGGGGAACAGGAGGGGGAGGGAGAAAGCGCCGCCCCTAAGCAGGTGAAATTCCATTTCCAGCCTGAGGAGGAGGGCAGGCCCACCCTCGTGGGTTCCCCCAAGGCCCTGGCCGGTTGGGCCTTGCTGTGGGGACACTGGGCAGGAAGACAAAGCTCCCTGTAGCCCAGCAGAAGGCAAAACTGAGAGCTATAGTGGGATCTGGGGGTGCTGCTCTTCCCGAGGGTGAGAGAATGCTCATATTGGCCTTTTAGGGGCAAATCCACCCACCATGTATTAGTTGAGCACCTAGTGTGGTGAGGAGCCTGGTGGAGGCAGGGAGCAAAAATCAAGTGGATCTGACCTGGCCCTGCCCTTAAGGAGCCCATCGGAGGCGGGAGGAGGAGAAGGGAGGCATTGGGATCCTGATGCAGGAGCCAAGAAATTTAAAGAGAGAACACCTGACTGGGTGTCCTTTGGAAGGCTGGTGCCACTAACCTGGGCCTTGAATTAGCAGGATTTGATAACATGGAGATGGGCAGGGTGACACGGGAAACGCTGAAATGTTTTAGTCAAAAACCCCCGTTTTGAATCTTGGCTTTAGCACTAAATATCTCCGTGACTTGGGGCCAGTTATTTAACCTCCTGAGCCTTGGATGGAGATAGTAACCACAGTGGTAAGGCTTCACGATAATGGATATAAAAAATTGACAAGTCCTATACACTTGAGAAATGGTGCATAGTTACAGCAAGGGTAGTGAGGAGGAAGAAACAGCATAAAGAAAGTTGTGAAGGTGGCATTTAGAAGAGAATTTGAGGTTGGGAGTATGTACCAGGCAGACAGAGCATCAGTGTTGGCTGCTAGAAAGACAACTTCAATCATGTGTTTGGCAGAAGAGACACTGACTGAAATCTTTTAAAAGATCATGAAACCAGATGTCAGAGACATGACAAAAAGAATATTAATAGCTACTGTTTATTGAGGGTCTTCTGTGTGCCAGATACTGTGCTTGATACTGTATTTCAGCCCACGGCACTTTAAGAGGTTGACTTTGTCACTCTCCCTTTATAGGTGAGTCTGAGGCCCAGGGAGAGGGAGTGGCTGGCTCAAGACCACACACCTGAGGCCATACCAGCAGGGAACTGTATGGCTCTCCACAATGTGCCAAGGTGGGGGTGGGTATTTCACCAGGTTATGAACTAGGCTGGGGGGGCGGGCAGGGCTGTTATTCTCTGTTAGGGTGGATTGAGGGTGGGAGGGCTATTAGGGGAAGGCATTTTCTGATGGGGGAGCAGATCTGGAAGAGAAACCCTGTGAGTGACCCTGCACACTCCCCTGGGCACAGGCTTAGCTAGACAGGCTGCTTAGCCTCTAGCCCTGCCTTGTGCTGGGGGCTTGTCTCTGGCATTCCCAAACATGAACATGGTACTTGCTCCTGCTCATTGCAGGCCCTTCTCTTCTGACTTTTACAAGTCTCTCCACTTCCTTTACCACCATCAGAAGAGACCTGACTCCCAGCATTTTGCCCTGCTGCCGCCCTGATCTGTTATAAGTGAGCCCAAGGAAAAGCCACTTTCTGAGCAGCTTCCATGTGGTTTGCGCGGTGCTCAGGACATTAGTTTAATCCTCCCTGCACTCCTATAAAGGTGGCATTATGACCCCATCTTACAGGTAAGAAAACCAGGACTCAGACTGGTTTAAGTGACTTGCCTGAGGTTACACTCTTAGTAGGAAGTGCAGTTGTCATTAAACCTAGACCCTTCTGATAGCACAGTCATAGCCTTTCCATCTCACCCCCCTCAGAGGTTTACTACTGTTGTCCCAGTGGGGGCGCCTGGAGCTTGGGAACTTGCCTGCAAGGTTTACCTTCTCCAGCAACTGGGGCAGGTCACTGGGCATCTGGGAGGGAAAAGGAGCTTCCCTGCCTTGGACAAAGACTTTGGAGGTGGGGTGGGGGAGTTCTGATTTCTGGGGAATCAGAGAAAGCGAGCCAGGTTCACATTAGTAACAGGAGTACATTGTGCTTTATAGCCCCAAAGCACTCTCTACCCCATGCGTGTGTGGTGGGTAGGGAAGGCTTCAGAGGTTCAGTAGTAATAATCTCTAAAGTGCTCACCCACCACACTTACCACGCTAGGTGCTTTAGGGTCTTTTCTCACTGACTCATTGACCACTAACAGTAGCCTCAGGAAGATTGGCCCCTATTGCAGATCAAGAAACAGGCACAGAGAGGTTAAGCAAATTGCTCCAGGCCACACAGGACTAAATGGTGAAGTCAGGACTTCAGAGACCTCCAGTGTGTCTTCTCTCAGCTCTGTTACTTAGAAAGTGCCAAGGAAACTTGTAGGGTGACGGATATGTTCATGATCTCAGTTGTGGCGATGGTTTCACAGGTGCTTACATGTTAAAACTGATCCGACTGTACACTTTGAATATGTGCAGATTATTGCATGTCAGTGATCCCTCAATAAAGCTGTGAACGAAAAGAAAAGCATTTCCCACCAACCATTCCTTCAGAGGCTCAAAGTTCCAGAGAGAAGCCACTTGGCTATCTTCCTGCTTTGGGGCAAGGTGGGACCATTGTGGCCTGGGAGAGGTTCTCTTAGACTTAGTGGGTGGTTTCAGGTAGTTTTGGCTGCCTTTCCTCTCATTCTCATTCCTCCACCACTAGGCATGGACTGGCAACAGGTTGCGGGTGCATACAGATCTCTTGAGTAATTGCCAATTGGGTTCCAGTGAGTCTGGAGCGACCCCAGGGAGATTCTCTCCTCCTCTCCCATCAGACCCTCTTTCTTTACGAGCCAGTTACTCCCAGAGCAAGAGTGTCAAGTTGAGCCCATTCTCCTTGAGAGGGACATAGAGGAAGAAGACACAGGCCCTGTCTTCGAAGGCCCCCAGTCAGGCTGCAGTGGGCGGGCAGGAGAGTCTGCTGTGCAGGGGCAGAAGGCATCAGTGAGGGCTGAGGAGTTGGAGAAGGTTTCCTGGACACGGTGCTTGTTCCTAAAGGATGGAGGAGATGGAGATGGAGAGGTGGGGAGGGTGCTTCTCATGGGAGGCTCCAGCAAGCACAAAGACCTGCCCAGAGGAGAAGGTGGCTTAAGATACAAGGCAGGCCTGGCTGGACAGGCTGGGAGAGGCCAGGCAGCAGAGGCCCCTGAAGGCTGGGGAGGGAGTGGGAGCCATGGTGGGTCATGGGGGAAGGATCAGTCCTGTGGGGTCATTACTGTTGGACTAGGGCTGACGTCAGCTCCCTAGGGTCTGACCTTGCTGGGAAACAAGTTTTGGCACTGTGTGTGAGAGTATGTGTGAGCGTGCATGTGTGTATATGTGTGCTCACGCACACGCACATGTGTGCATGGACATATAGATGAGGCCCATGGATAGGCTTGGGTCACAGAGGCTCAGCCCCAAGGGTGGGTAGAAGTCTCCTAGGGCTGTTGTAACAAATGACCACAAACTGGGTAGCTGGAAATAACCAAAACGTCTTCTCTCTTAGCTCTGAAGGGTAGAAGTCCAAAGTCAAGGTGTCAGCAGGGCCACAGTCCCTCTGGAAGGCGGCTCTAGAGGTGTCCTTTCTCGCCTATTACGGCTTCTGACGGTTGCCCTAAGCCTTGCTATTCCTTGACTTGTCACTGCATCACTCCAATTTCTGCCTTTGTCTTCATCTGGCATCTCCCTTCTGTGTGTGTCTGTCTCTGTGTCTAAATTTTCATCTCCTTGTAAGGAAACCAGTTATGGGATCAGGGCTCACTCTAATTCAGTATGACCTCATTTTAACTTGGTTACATCTACCAAAGCTCAATTTCCAAGTAAGGTCACACAGGTACGGGGGGGCAACGCATTTTTTAAAAAAGATTTTATTGATTTTTTACAGAGAGGAAGAGAGAGGGATAGAAAGTTAGAAACATCGATGAGAGAGAAACATCAATCAGCTACCTCTTGCACACCCCACTGGGGATGTGCCCATAACCAAGGTACATGCCCTTGACTGGAATCGAACCTGGGACCCTTGAGTCCGAAGGCTGACGCTCTATCCACTGAGCCAAACCGGTTAGGGCAAAATGCATTTTTTGGATGCAGTTTAATTCACAACAGGGAGAGTGAGAAAAGGAAGCACCCATCCATAGCTTCCCGCTAGGAGTCAGTCAAGCACACAAGGGCTTGTTTTTCTAAAAAGAGAATGGCAGCTTTGAGCCTAACAAAAAGGATGGACTTCATGGCTCACTGTTTGTGCACTCATGGACCAGCAACGTGGGGTCCCCTGGGAGCCTGTTAGAAATGCAGAATCTCAGATTCCTCCCCAGACCTTCTGAGGAGGAACTACCTCTTGACAAAGTCCTTGGGTAACTTGCAAGTACATTGCAGCTTGAGAAGCAGTGCTCTATTAAAAACCCTACTTTTATTTCCTTTCCCACCATGATGATCAGCCAGCCAGCCAGTTTCTGCACAATGGGCCTGGGTGGAAACCAGGCTGCCACGCTGTCCTTGGTTCTCCCTTTTCACGTAGCATGTTCTTGAGTTTCTCTTCCACGTGTCGAGTTTCTCCATGCGCTTCCGCTTTCTAGAGAGGGTCAGCTTGCTGAGCCAGTCCCCTTGTTGTGTTCTTGGGCTGTGTCCAATTTTTTGTTGTTTGTAAACGTGGCCACCATGAACATCTCTATACACATTCCTTTGGGGTTAGCTCCTTGAAGAGGAATTTCTGGAATCAAAGTGCATGGGCAGTTGTGGACTCTTCTTATGCTTCTATATCTATGGGACTTAGTGGCACAGCAGGTTTCTCCATTTTATCCAACAGTTTGTAGGACCTGATTTGGGAGGTCAAGTGGCAGATAAGGCTTTGGAGCCAGAGAGGCCAAGGTTCAAATCTGCATTTTTGCTGTGTGACATTGGGCAAATTACTTAACATCTCTGAGCTTGGCGTTGCTCTATAACATTGTAATAGTGCTGTACACTTTGTAGGGATTTTATAAAGCTGATAATGACAGCATCAATATCCATTTATTGAGCTCGTTCTGTGAGTTATCGTATTTAATCTTTTCAGTTTCTCTGCAGAGTAAGCATGACCATCTCCTTTGCCCTTTACAGAAGAGGAAGCTAAGGCTTGGGTTAAGCAGCTTGCAGTTGCACGGTAGGTGCACCGCCTGCCCAAACCCAAGGTTGTAACGACTAGATAGTGAAGGGCAGATGGTGCACATAAAAGATGGTACTGAGCCCTGATCAGTTTGGCTCAGTGGATAGAGCGTCGGCCTATGGACTGAAGGGTCCCAGGTTCGATTCCGGTCAAGGGCATGTACCTTGGTTGCGGGCACATCCCCAGTGGGGAGTGTGCGGGAGGCAGCTGACCGATGTTTCTCTCTCATCGATGTTCCTAACTCTCTACCCCTCTCCCTTCCTCTCTGTAAAAAATCAGTAAAATATATTAATAAAAAAAAAAAAAAAAAAGATGGTACTGAGCACATAGCTCGAGCAAGGTTGGACCTGGCTCCACTTGTTGGACGCCTGCCTTTGCTTCCCACGCCTTTATCAGTTTTCTCCGGTTACTCCCGGGTATGGTGGCAAACACAGCACTGTCTCAGCTGTCTGTCATTAACAGTTCCCCAGCTTTATTTTATGTGCACACTTTCTCCAAGTTGGAAATGAGTTTTTTAAATGACTCACAGGTCTGTGGTTTGGAGCACAGCTGGCTCCGATCCTTGCAGCTAACTAGCTCCTTCTTCCCCAGGGACGAGGATGGCCAGACTGCACGTGGCCACGAGTGCATCTCAGCGTTCCTAGGCTGAGGCTGGGCCAGCAGCCATGGGGCTGGGTGGGCCCCGGGCCTGGCTGTTGAACTGGCCCACAGCTGTGGTCTATGGCTCTCTGACCCTCTTCATCACCGTTTTGCACAACGTGTTCCTGCTTTACTATGTGGACACCTTTGTCTCAGTGTACAAGATCAGCAAAGCTGCCTTCTGGGTCGGAGAGGTAGGCCAGTGCTGGGGTGGGGGTGGGGCAGATGGCAGTGCTGGGTCCCGCCAGGAGCATGGGGCAGGCCAGGCTGCCCACTGAGGCTCAGCAAGAAAAAAAGCTGAGCTGGAGGCCTTGATGATGCTTCAGTGGGGATTACACCGGCTCTGGCCACTGTCCTATGAGCCAGCGACTGTTTTATGTATTCACATACATTAATGTGTCAGCTGGGCCGTGGCCAGGTGGGAGTTTGGTGGGGACAGTGGCCCGTAGACTGGGTTTTGGCAGAGGGGCTGACCTGAGCAAAGTTTGCAGGCAGGAAAGCTGTTGTCATCTTTGAGAGGCGGTGAGCAGGCGGGGTAGGGGAAGCCCTGGAGAGGAAGCTGCCTGGAGCCCACCCATCTCCCCTCTGCCCGCAGACGGTGTTTCTCCTGTGGAACAGCCTCAACGACCCCCTCTTCGGCTGGCTGAGTGACCGTCAGTTCCTCAGCTCCCAGCCCCGGTTTGTGTCTTGGGGAAGGCTCACCACTGGTCCTGTCCCACCCCACCCTTCCCCAGGACTGGAGGATCCTCCCCCCCACCTGTGTTTGGGGTAGGGGGAGAAAGGGAGATCGTTTTCAGCTATTGTCCAGCTTCCTCCCCTCCCCGAGGTCAGGCAGACTGTCTGGGTTGGCAAAGTGGCCTTGACTAACTATTGGCCTTGATCACCTTGTGGAGAGATTGACCTCAGGTCCGCTTGTCTGGCCCTCGGGCCTGGGCACTCACTACATCACTCTCTGCTGCTTCTGGCAGATTACTTTACCCCATCCCTGCCCATCACTGTCCCAACCCTGAAGAAATGGTATTACACCCCTCTTGGGCCCTCAGCCCTGGCAGCTGGCAAGGGAGCAGAGGAGGGAGTACCCCCTGGTGAGTTGTGCTTCCTAATTGGAGGCTGAGGACTCCAAGCTCAGTGGGACACCCTGGGGTGAGTCCCACATTCTGGGCCTCTGTCCCTCTTCTGGGTCCTGAGCAGAGGGGCCTGGGTCCCAAGGCTGCAAGGGCACCTCCTACAGCCCCTCTCTCCCTGCAGGTCAGGCACTGGGCTCTCCTCGAGGGCCGTGGTGCTGGCACGGGTGCGGGCACTTGGCTGGCATGGGCCGCTACTGGCGCTGGCGTTCCTGGTGTTCTGGGTGCCCTGGGCCCCAGCGGGCCTGCAGTTCTTGCTGTGCCTGTGCCTCTATGACAGCTTCCTGACGCTCGTGGACCTGCACCATCACGCCTTGCTGGCTGACCTGGCCCTCTCAGCCCACGACCGCACCCACCTCAACTTCTACTGCTCTCTCTTCAGTGCGGCTGGCTCCCTCTCTGTCTTTGCCTCCTACGCCTTCTGGAACAAGGAGGACTTCTCCTCCTTCCGTGCCTTCTGCGTGGCACTGGCTGCTGGCTCTGCGCTAGGCTTTGTGGGAGCCACACGACTCCTGAGGCGGCGGGTAGAGGCGGCTGGTAGGGAGCCAGGGTGTCCAGACCTGGCTGCGGATAGCGGGTGAGTGGCCAGCACTATTCTGAGTCTGGTTTCGGTGCTGATCCCCTGCCTGATGGGTGGCTGCCCTGGGGTGGGGGTGGATCTGGCCCAGCCCTAGGCTGTTCTTGACTCCCCTCTGCCCCATAGCCTGTGTGGAGAGGAGGCGGGCAACATCACCTTGGGCCAGTACCTCTGGCAGCTGGCGCATCACCGGAACTTCCTGTGGTTCGTGGTCATGGACCTGGTGCAGGTATGGGAGCAGTCTCCCCACCCAGGATGGGCAGGGTAGGCCTCACTCAGTGGAGTAGATTTCTCAAAGGCTGGGAAATCAGTCCTGGGTTTCACGTGATGACTGCAGGGTGATTTGAAGGCAGGGACGCAGGTTGGGTAGTTAGAAGACCTGGGTTCTAGCACCATTTGAGCTTCTTACCCCTTGTGAAGTCTTAGGCAAGTCTCCGCCTCTGGGGACTCCATGACAAACTTTTAAAAATACCAAGTGCCACACTTAAAACACAGGTAGTATATAAGCTAGCCAAATGGTTTTTTATGTCATTAAACTTGTTTTACTAAGGTGTTTTTAATTTAAAAGGAAAAAAAACCCTCTTAATTGTTCTAATGACAATGTTATCATTCCTAACTTTTAGCAAAATTCGAAAAGCAACAGGAATTGGTTTTAGGTCTTGTTGTGGCATGTTCCATGTTGAGGGACGGATAAAGGCTGCTCCTGCCCGGGCTGCCCCCTGCCTGGCAGCCTCCTCACGGCCCTGTTGGGTTTCAGGTTTTCCACTGCCACTTCAACAGCAACTTTTTCCCCCTCTTCCTGGAGCACCTGTTGTCAGACCACATCTCCCTCTCCGCCGGCTCCTTCCTGCTGGGTGAGTGGGTGTCTCGGGCAGGCTGGAAGGGCAGAGGCTTGCACCCAGGACCCCTAGTCCAGCTGCAGGCACAGCTACTCCCTAACTCGGGCCTGGATGGCAGAGAGCAGAATCTGTGATGGGTTGCACCTCCAGCCCCCAGCTCTGTTTTCCTGAGGAAGGGGTGAGGGAAGCCTGTTGTCGGTATGAGGGGGCAGGGCTGCTCTCAAGGTGGTCCTCTCAGTGATGGTGCCACCCAGGAGAGAGATGGCACAGTGTGCCGGGCCTGGCTGTGAGTCTGGACTGTGCTTACTGACTGTTTGGCCTTGGGTGTTTTATTTCATATCTTTGGGTCTCCATTTCTCACCTGTAAGGTAGGAGTGATATTACTTACCCTAAAAGGCTGTGGGAATTAAATAAAAGGATGCAAATTAGCTCTCAGAATAGAGCCTGACAAACCCTGATTCTGTTAAAATGTGGACAGTTGTGGAAGCTGCTGCAGTGTCCCGTCAAGGCTGCACCCCTTCTCCTCAGGCATCTCCTATGTCGCTCCCCATCTCAACAACCTCTACTTCCTGCCCCTGTGCCGGCGCTGGGGCGTCTACACCGTGGTGCGGGGGCTCTTCCTGCTTAAGCTGAGCCTGAGCCTGCTCATGCTTCTGGCCGGCCCCGACCGCCCCGGCCTGCTCTGCCTCTTCATTGCCAGGTATGCTCTGCCCTCCCTCACCCCACTCCTCTGTTGCACCCCTTCACTCTTGCCTGCTTTCTCTCTCTGCTGGCAGCAACCGTGTCTTCACGGAGGGCACCTGTAAGCTATTGACCTTGGTGGTCACTGACCTGGTGGATGAGGACCTGGTGCTGAACCGCCGCAAGCAGGCGGCCTCGGCGCTTCTCTTTGGCATGGTGGCCCTGGTGACCAAGCCAGGCCAAACCTTGGCCCCACTGCTGGGCACCTGGCTGCTGTGCTTCTACACAGGTGAGGGCCCAGGGGCTGGCAAGGGGCTTACCTGACATACCAACTGACAAGCTTGGCTCTTGGTCTGGTGAGGGAGAGAATGGCAGCTGGATCACTCTGGGCTGCCACACCTCCTCTGCCTCACCCCCATGAGTAGAAAAACTGGGTTTCTGATTCAAGAGTTCATTCATGGGTTCGACAAATATGTTTAGAACTAGAGGCCTGGTGCACAAAAATTTGGTCTGTGCCCTCTTGCAGTCTGGGGCCCCTCGGGGGATGTCCACCTGCTGGTAGTCAGACATCCCTCTGACAGCCCGGGAGCCCTTGGGGGATGTCCACTTGCCAGCAGGGAGCAGGCCTAAGCTGTAGTTGGACATCCTAAGCGCTGCTGAGGAGGCAGGAGAGGCTCCCACCACCACCACTGTACTGGCAGCTGTCAGCTTGGCTTGTGGCTGAGCAGAGCTGCTCCTGTGGGAGTGCACTGACCACCAGCGGGCAGCTCCTGCATTGAGTGTCTGCCCCATGGTGGTCAGTGTGTGTTACAGTGACCAGTCATTCCCAGTAGTTCTGCTATTAGGGTCAATTTGCATATTACCCTTTTATTATATAGGATACTGTCTTGGCCAAGTGTTGTTCTGAGTGCTAGGGAGATAACAGTAAGACATACAAGGTCCTTGCCATCATAAAGCTTAATTCTAGTTGTGAGGAGGGGGATGTGGTGTTATGTAGCCAAACAAGAAAATAGCAGATAGTGGTAAGTGCAGGGGTAAAAGCACAGCAGGTCTTCAACAGATGGAGTTTTGTTCAGTGTTGTTGCATTGTAATGTTGATGAGATGCTGTAGGAACTTTGCTTGTTTATATTGATTAGCCTATGCTAAAGTTGGCTCATTGTACATTGTTTCACTTAGAGTCACAGAACTTACTGGGGACATTGAGTGAGGACTTACTGTAATGTTTCTGAAAAGCTACTTAGTGTGGTCTGGGAAGGTCTCTCTGAGGAAGTGACAACCAGATGTGAACTGAATGGGAAGGATTTGGTCTACAAAGATCTCAGTGGATCTCAGGCACAGGAGTGACAAGTGCAAAGGCACAAGGTATCAGGAGTGGTTAGATGAAGCTGGAAACATTGATGAGGGCTCTGGAGAGCAGAGCAGAGTTTGGATTTTATTCTCAGTTCAAAGAGAAGCTATTGCAAAGGTTTTAAGCAGAAGGTGACATGGTCTGATTTGTTTTTAAGAGCTGGCTCTGGCTGTTGTATGGAGAATGGATTGTAGGGAGGCTGTGGCAGAGGCGATAGAGGCTTGGACCAGGGTGGTGCTAGGAGGCTGGAAAGAAGTATTTGGGGTTGGGATGTGTTTTGGAGTTGGGTGGGGGTGAAGGATTGGCTGTTGGGGAGTGCTAAAGTCAACCAAGGAATCTAGGAAGACTTTAAAGTTTTTGGCTCATTGGCTGGATGGTGGTGCCATTAACCGAGAAGTAGAAAGGGAGGAGCAAGGTTGGGGTAGAAATCAATGTGTTCTGGTTGTGTGTGTGGGATCTGAGATGTGCCACTGTGGACTGGAGAGGAGCACAGGGCCAACTCTGTTCTTTCTGCATGCTCTCTTGTCGTAGGCCATGATCTCTTCCAGCAGTCCCCACTGATCCCTGTGGGGAGTGCCCAGCCCTGGCCAGAACCTCCGGCCCCACCCCCGGCCCAGGTCCCTACACTCCGCCAGGGCTGCTTCTACCTGCTGGTGCTGGTGCCCATCACCTGTGCTTTGCTGCAACTGTTCACCTGGTCCAAGTTCACACTGCATGGGAGGCGCCTGCGCATGGTCAAAGCCCAACGCCAGAATCTGTCACAAGTCCAAACCCTTGACATTAAGACAGTGTGAGAGGTGCAACAAGGCCACTCTGATGAGGACACTGCCCACAGCTCTGGGCAGGAGCCACTTTTGCCAGCCTGGTGGCCTGCTCCCCTGCCTTTATTGGGTGCAGCCTTGAGATCAAAGGGCAGAACGGGAGCTCCTGGGTCTGAGCCAGGAGTGTCATTGGGTCTAAGATCTTGCTTGGCTATCTGGCCCAGCTTGGGTAAGAGCTGGGCCAAATTTGCTCAGGGACCTGCTTGCCCCTATGGGCAGGAGTAAGAAAAGGACCAAGAAGGGGTGGGAATGCCCTGTGGTCACATGGGGTTGCCATAGGGCACAGAGGCCTATCCCTCCTGGCTGGGGCTGGGCTTCATGTGCGCTCAGGAACCACTTTTGATACTGCCTTTCATCCAGTCAGGGGAAGCGGACTGGGAGTCCCACCCCCTCCGTCCCTCCACCTCCAGTGGTGTCTGCCATCTCTGCTTCCGTTGTGCCTGAAGTAGCATGCCCCACTGCTGCAGGGCTTCTCCACGCCCCCTCCTAAGAGGTTCAGCTCATCAAACAGATTAAAGTCATTCTGTTCCCATTCCTGAGGTCTGTGCTGTGTGGACGTGGTGGGTTGGGGAACATTACTCATTTAATGTGAAAAGCACTCAAGCACTTTTCCAAAGTGAGCTGAGTGGCACCCACATCAGATTCAGAGGCAACAGGGAGAACCTGTGGACTGGTAAGTGCATGGGCACTTGGGATGCAGCCGTAGCCCCAGGCACTTCCATGTACCACTGCTGGACACGGTGATCAAAGAGGAGCGGCTCCTCTTAGGCCAGAGCCCTCAACCTTGGAGACACCAGAGAGCTTTCAAAAATGGGGATGCCTGAGTTCTGTTTCCCAAGGCTCTGCTTTCATGGAGTCTGGAGTTTTGGGAAGCTCTGATTTTACCTGTGTTCTAGACCTTGGCCTCTGCTTAGATGCCAGTAGCAGCCCCCCCCCCCCCGCCCCCATTATGACAACCAGATATCTCCAGGCATTGGCAAATGTATATGGAGGGCAAAACTGACCTGATTAAGAACCACTGCTCTAGGCCAATTGTTTGTTGAGGGCCTCATCGTGCCTAAGAATGCGGGCTCTCGGGCTACATTGCCTGGGTTCAAATCCTCGCTTTGGGAAATTCCGTGACCTCTCTGTGGCTTTTTCCTCATCCATGAAGTGGATGATAAAAATATACTATATTGATTGTTGGATCAAATGGGTTAACATTTGTAAAGTGCAGGGCAATTTCCCCTCAAGTATATAGCATTAAAATGGAGAACTGATTACTCAGAGTATCTGAGCATGGGCCTCAGGAACCGCATTTTAATAAGCTCTTGACCTTCTTACACACGTGGAAGTTTTGAGAACCTCTAACTTTAGGATGTCAGATGCTGTTCCCCTCATTTGGGTGCAGTCTCGCCCATGGGCTTGACAGGCTGGCACTTGGGCTAAAGCTGGCCAAGTTTGGCTGGGGCAACAGTGCCCTCTAGAGGACGATGAGGCCTCAGATTCAGGGACCTCGGCCCCTTCTTCTTCCCTCCCAGCACTGACGAGACAGAGGCCCAGCTGACGTGTCTATTGGAAGGACTTTATTTAGTACACTGGGCCCCACCAGGCAACGTGGTTTGTGCAAGGCTGTGTGACAGGCTTGGGCTAAAAGAAGGGAGGTGAACTGGCTAAGCACGCTGCAGTCCGTGGGCCGCCACATCGCTTCCACACACACCTGCTGCTGTGGCCCTTTCATCGCTGGAGGGCGTGGGAAGACCGCCTGAATCGGGGATTGGGGCAGATCTTGGTGTCAAGTGAGGGCGCCGGTGAACCTGGCCAGTCCCAGCTTTGTACCATCAGGGCTGAAGGGCCTGTGGACCACTGCTAGGCCAGCCCAGTCCAGAGTGTATGCTTGGCCCCGCTGGACCAGAGATGAGCCTGAGCCCACCAGCTCCGGCACCTGGGTCTGGCCTCCCTCCCTCCCTCCCTAACTAATCATGTCCAAAGTCAAGAATGGCACAATATCAGCCCAGAGGGGACCTTCTCATCTCTACAACCTAGCCCCTCAGGTCAGCTACAGTGGGAAAAGGCAACTTGGTTCATTGCAGCTCTTTCTCCAATCCTAAGGGAGCTAGACACCCCAACACCCCTCCTTTGCTAGGGCCTCGGCCAAGGAGTGATTCTACCATCTGTTTCAGAAAAATCCAACCAGCAACCAGCCTGTGGATTCCAGGGCAGTGAGCAAGTGGGAGAGGGAGAGAGAAAGGCTGTGGGAGTGACTTTGAGTGCAACCTCAGATTCCAGCCTGTCGACACTGTCAGTTCACCCTCAGCAGGGAGTGGTGGGGCCCTGGAGGCTATGCTAAGCTTAGATGCTGTAAACATTAGTGTGAACAGGGTGACTGGCGGGCAGGAGGCAAGGAGCTCCCTCTCTCCAGTTCCCATACTGAACAAACAAATAAATAACATTGTTTGAAGATGGCATTGCCCAAGGATGGATGAAAAGTAAGCAATGGCCTGGAGCCAACAGGCTCCTTAAGCTCTCCCAAGATCCCCTGGATGGGGCTTGGGATTGGAGCTTTAACTGCCGCCAATCAAAAGTAGCACTACTCCTGCCCTCCTCCAATGCCCAGTGTGGTCCTGGCCCCCAGGTAAAGTTAAGAGCATCCTGCCCTCTCCTTTCCAGCCTCCCAAACTCAAACTGCAATCAAAACCAGATAGAACTCAACCCCAGTTCCAGTCCTCAATCCATGATCAAGAGGCATCAAGAACAGAATGATGAACAAGGAAGGCAGCAGCTGCCTTGGGCCTTAGGGCACCCTGGGGATGGAGTGGGGTGGGGTTTAACCAGCCTAGGATGGACAGCAGCAAGGTCTCCCTGGAGTTAGATCTACCTCCCTCTGTGTCCCTATGGTAGGCAGTAAACATAGTCCCAACACAGCCAGACAAAGGCCCAGTAGACGAAGGAATGGGGCCCTCTGCCAGCATTCTTTCCTGTCAGGGGCCAGTTAGTGGTCAACCCCAGGCCTCAGGCTATCACCATCGTGGGTAGTTCATCGTCCTTTCTGGGCCCTGGGATCCCTGGGCCACACGGCACTCGCATAGGTGCACATACTTGTACCCACACATCCACACACACACACACACGCACACGCACTTCCTCGCAAACACTCCGACTCAAGAAAGCGAGTTTTAAAGTGAAGTTAACTTCAGAGAAAGATGAAGATGATGTCCCAGCATTAGAAGGTCTTCCTGTGGATGGATCGGGCACCGTCTTCCTCGTATTCCTTCTTGGAGACCCACATCTTCTTAAAGGTGTCCAGGGAGGCGAGGATAGAGCCCCTGCAGTAGAGGGAATCCAAAGGAACACTGTGAGAAAAGAACGCAGGTATTTGCTTCCTGTTCCACTTTTACTCTCAGAACTACTCACCCAATCCATGTGGAATACAGTCTCTCCTGAGGTGCAGATATCTGCAAGGGGAGCAGAAAGAGGAATCTGAGACGTTCACCCTCCCCTCTCACTCTTCCTTCCAACTCTCTTCTTTATGACTAATTCTCACCACCCAAGGCAGTGGATGCATTTCACACAACAGACTAAGTGGACCTGCTGGACCCTGCGGTCTCTCACAGCCCTAAGTAGAATTCCCAGAAAGGCTGGGGCTATCTGGGGGCAAGATGCCACTGCAGGAACCACACTCCTTCACTTAGAACCCCTCCTTTCTCAGGCAGGCTAGCTCTCTTTGGCAGTCACTAAGGTGTTGGACTGTGTAACAGGGGAGTAGCAAAAGTCAATCTCCTATCAATGTCAGTTTCCTTGGAAGACCATATGGGGGCCTTCAGCCTAGTACCCTACATCATCTGGGTATTAGAACTGCCCCCCTTTGAAAGGATGGAAAGTGAGAATGGGCCCTCTACTCTTGCAGACCTCAGGGTCAGTGTGGAAGGGGGAGCATCTGGCAGTACCTGTGGAGCCCTGGTTGCCTAAAAAGCTTGGGCAGAGCTGGAAAGGGGGCCACACCATATGGCACTATGGACCCTTGGAAGCCCAGTTCCACCCAACCCTAGCCTGCACCATGCTCCTACCCTGATCTTCACATCTTTCGGAGCCAGTTTCTTTACTTCACTCAGTAGCCTGTCACCAAAACCTGAATGGGCAAGAAAGGAGAACCTCAAGTCAATTCTCTGGGCATCCGGGCCCAGCAGGATCTGGAAGCTTTCTGGGGAAGGGCCCAGAGAGCAAAGACCAACCTTTGAACAGGGTGGAGCCTCCTGAGAGGACAATGTTAGAGAAAAGCGTGCGCCTCAGGTCCATGTCAGACTTCTGGATGGCAAACACCAGCACCTCGTGGATGCCCTCACTCTCCTCGCCGATCAGGTCTGGCCTGAACAGAAGCTCAGGTGCCCGGAATCGGGAAGGACCAATCTGCAGGGTGGAGGGCCAGCTTCAGAGGTGGAACGGGGGCTGAGGTCTCTGGGAAGGGGGATGGAAGAGGCCCCTGTGTCTACCTCTTAGTAACCAGGTGGCTATGAAGGCCAGGCTTAGGAAAAGAACTCGGATGTCAAGGTCTCAAGGAACAAAGATAGGGTTCCTGGGAACAAACAGGGAACAAAAAGAAACAGGGCTCCCAGGAAACTCGAGAGAGGAAGCTCCTCTGTTTAATCCTCTCTCTGGCATTATCCAGCCAAGAAACCTTTGGCATTAACACATGGACTCATTCACTCATAAAAACTTCTTCCAATCAATGGAGGTCTGGGGAGAGGCAACTCAGCCTATGCTGTGCTCAAGAAGTTAAGGACAGCGCTAACCACCCTCTTCCTAATCCTATCCTGACCCAGGAAAATGCCTCTGGTGCCTCCTCTCCACACAAGAGAAGCAAAGTCCCTGGCACACATCACTGGGCAGGAGATGGTGCTGCTCAAGAGCTCCACTGCTCCAGGCGGGGCCGACAAAGACTGGTACATCTGACTCCTGCCTCCCCATGAAGAGGTCTGAACGGGCCCAGAGCTTTTGGGGGCCTGAGGGCACAGGTTCGGTCGCCTACCTCAATGGTGCTGCCATCGGGCAGGTAGTACTGAGCCTTCTCCGTCTCTAGTGTCTCATCCTTCTGGGGGTTTATGGATAGGTAGCAGGCTCTCTGCAGAACCAAGCACGAGTCAGGCAGGCAGGAAACCGGCACCTACCTGGTCAAAGTCCCTGAAGACTGACGTGCTGCTGCAGAGATCTGCCATCGCAGTGACTGCCTGCCCTAAAGGTGCTGAGAGCTGCTGCCCTACAGCAGGGGCAGGGAGATTTCACGGCATCCACCAGATGGTATTTAGGGTATGAGTTCCCACCTATTCCACCTTCCTGGTGGCAAGTGTGGAAACGTGGTTGGTTCCCTGCATCTGGGTCTGAGAACACAGCCTAATCTTAGTCCAGACTCAGGCATCTTTCCTTTACTGCTCATATGGTTCTGGGTCCCACTACCCAGCTCAGAGGTTACCCTTCTGCCGCAGGTGCCGGAGGAATCAGTTTACTTCAAAGATAAATGTATTCTGAATTCCTCAAGGACGGAAAGAACATGTAATTTGTACATAAGGTCTGAAAAACAAAATGATCACCAGTGTACCCAACACCCAACTTAAGAAATAGAAGCAGCTCCTTTTCCCCTACAAAATGGTAGCTCTTTGGTGAGGGTGTCAGTGGGCCCAGCTGGAGATCTCAGAGCTGTCAGAAGGCCTGACACGACCCCTAGGACAGGACCTTCACCTCTTCACTCCAGGTCCTGAGGTCCTGGATGCTCCGTTCCCATTCCCTAGCCCGTCCCTGGGCCCACGGGGCAGCACTCACTTCTTTTATGGCCTTGACAATCTCAAACTCTGAGGATGAGTGGAAATCATAGCCCTCCTTCCGCAGGTAGAGGCGAAGGAAGCGAGAGACGTCTCGGCCAGCGATGTCGATGCGCATGATTGAGTGAGGCATGGCAAAGCCCTCATAAATGGGCACAGCATGGGTGACACCGTCCCCTGAATCCAGCACCACTCCTGTGGTCCTGCCTGTGGCATAACTGAAGCAAAGGGGGCAAACCATCACTAACGCCTGCCTCCTGACTGTGGGCAAAAACTTACTTCTTTTGAAGTTCAATGTCAGCTGAACTAAAGCTGGGCCTGCCTTTTTCCAGGGCCCTGAAACTGGACTGAGTACTCAGGATGCCTGAGCACTGAGACAAGCTTTGAAAGACCTGAATGAGAGGAGCTGAGCCTCTCCCAGCTCCCTGACCATGCCCAGAAGAGCAGGCCTTCCAATCTCAAGAGATTCCTGGCCTTCAGCCAGTTCATGGACCCAGCCTGAGGGGCAGATTTTACTCTCTAGACAAGAGAAAAACCTCAAATGCCCACAAGGCCTAGGCAGGGAGAGAACATGAGTAAAGGAAAATAAGGATATTTTCACTTCCACAAAAACTAGCTTTTCTCTCATGTGATTCTTGAGGTCTGTCCTTAGTTTTTTTCTCTTTTGGTAGAGACAAGGAGATATATACTTCTGTGGTATGAAATTTGCTAATTTCATAATTAGCAAATGACACTCTGCCTTCGTGTCGGGAGGACAAGGAACGGAGTGAACTGGAGGAAGTCAAGCTGGCGAACTCTATAATGGCAGCCTATTTTAGCTGGTATTTTGCCCACAGTAATGCCAAAAGAACTGCTTTCCCCTCAGGGGCCAGGCTCGTCGGACGGGCTGCTACTCACAGGCTGAGCACCGCTTGCATGGAGATGAACAGGGCTGGCACGTTGAAGGTCTCAAAGAACACTTCAGCAGCTCGTTCTCGGTTTTTCCGTGGGTTTAAAGGCGCCTCTGTCAGGAGCACAGGATGCTGGTGAAAAATGTCCAGACAGCAATCAGGGTGAGGCCAGATGTCCACCCCTCATTAGTGCTGGAGGAGAAGCCCGTGTGTAGCTGGCCAGGGGACCTTTGTTGGTCTCTCTCCAAAAAAAAAAAAAAAAAAGGCAAGCTGGGCCTATCACTTACCCCTGCCTAAGTCAGATCCTCAACTTTCCAAAATCACGCCCCTTTAAAGTCTCATTCGGACCTCACCTCCACCACCTCTTCACTCCTCTTCTTTTCTTCCATGATTCTTACATCCCTATCTAATGTGTGTGTGTGTATATATATGTATATATACACATTAGGGGCCTGGTGCACAAAAATTTGTGCACTGGGGGGCGGTCCCTCAGCCCGGCCTGTGCCCTCTCCCAGTCTGGGGATGTCCACCTGCTGGTGTGCCTGGCCAGCCTGGGTGAGGGGCCAATGTCTGTTTGCAAGCTGGCCAAGCTCCCCAATGGAGACCCTCACCCCAGGGGGTGTAGCAAGCCTGGGTGAGGGGCTGAGGGCAGTTTTCAGGCTGGCCACAGCTCCCACTGACCCTACGGGCCACTCGCCCGAGAAGCCCATGCTAGGGTGGCGCTGGCCACCCTATGGCCTCCCGGGCGGGGTCCGGCCGCCTCGTCCCCACACCCCGGAAGGCTCCCACCGGGGAAGCCCAGGCTGGGGTGGCGCTGGCCTCCCCATGGCCTCCCGGGCGGGGGCCGCAGGGTCCAGCCGCCTGGTCCCTGCCTCCCCCGCTCCAGGCTCCCGCCTGGGAAGGCATCCACAGGCCCAAGGCACTGGATGCCTTCCCAGGCAGGAGGCTTCCAAGATGGCGGAGGCCGCAGCCCCGGAGAAGCCACACACCGGGGCTGCGGCCTTCGCCATCTTGGCTGGGCTAATTTGCATACAGCAGCTCTGATTGGCTGGTGGGCGTGGCTTACCCCAT
>PVJC01000193.1:0-10354 GCA_004026665.1 Murina feae
GCAGACATCCCCCAAGGAGTCCTTAGTACTGCCAGGGAGGTGGTTGAGGCTTCTGTCACTGCTGCTGCGCTCACCAGTTGTGAACCTGATTCAGGACTTCTGGCTGAGCGGCACTCCCCCTGTAGTAGCACTGCTCAGCCAGAAGCCTGGCTCGCTGTTCCTTAGTGCTGCTTCAGAGGTGGGAGAGGCTCCCGCCACCACTGCTGTGCCAGCCATGAACCCAGCTTCTGGCTGAGCAGCACTCCCCCTGTGGAGTGCCGTGACCACCAGGGAGCAGCTCCTGAGTTGAGTGTCTGCCCCCTGGCGGTCAGTGAGCATCATTGCAACCGGTCATTCTGCCGTTCAGTCAATTTGCATATTAGGGTTTTATTATATAGGATGTCTTAAAATAGCTCAAAACTGTTCTCTCCAAATATAAGAATCTTACATGGCCTATAACCTATTCCTTATAAAATTAAAATTACTGTCTAGTGGTTGATTTTTCTTTGTTTTGATAATGCTTTATTTATTTATTATTATTTCCATAGCCAATGCTAATTGAAATTTACCCACATTTATGGATTATTTTATTAACCACTGTTCTTGGATCCCAATTATTTCTTCTGAATTCACTTTCCTTCACCCATAAGTCAATCTTCCCGTTGTTTTTATAGCAAATATCTGTGAGTTTTAAATCATCTCAATTTCAATGTTGGATTGAAAATATTTTTACATCAACTTTATTCTTGAGTGACAATTTACTGGGATTTAAAAATCTACAGTGTCAGTTAATTTGCTTCAGCACTATAATTCTATTGTCTTCGGGTTTCTATTTTATTGCTGGTAATTCTCCCTTAAGTATAATTTTTTGTTCCTGTGAAAATGTCTTTTTCACTTGTTTTTCACAATTTCTTGTCTTTGCCATTATACTACACTATAGCACAGTTAGGTGTTACTCTTTTATTTTCTAGCATTAATAAAATTGCTTATGCCTTTTCTTGTTTGCTCCTATAAATAGTAGAGGGTGTACAGAGTCCCATTCCCCTTTAACTTTGCAATGATCTCTCAGATCTAAATGTGGAGGTAGCTCAATACATACCCTTGAGCCAATTTCCTGCATCAAAAAATTATCCAGTTATTAGACGTAGGCAGGATGTTTTCTCACATTTACTGGCAGTTTTCAAATAATCTAGGTGACAATTTAAATTTTAGAAAATTGCATTGTCTTCCTGCTATGGATTAACTCTAACCCCACCAATAACATTTGGCACAAAAAACTTGGACTCTTCCCATCTCTGCCACCAGCACCTGATTCCACACATCCTTGATAGAATGATGGTCCTCCACATTTTCTCCTCAAGTTATAGTTGTTTTAAGTCCAGGGAAGGGGGTTGCCTTTGCAAGAGGGATGCAAACAAAGAATGGCCATCTTGAAAATTATTGCACATATATTCACTCATTCATTAGGACAATATTTTAAAACCTCTACTATGTGCCAGGAGGGATGCCATAAGGAGGCAGTTTCTTAGTTTTCTGGTAGGTGCAGATAATAAATTTCTGAGGAAAAGGCAGATCTTAGAATTAGACTATTTGCTTTTTAGAGCAAAATGACGTTTTAATTGAGCATGAATCTGCAAAAGCTATTCAATGTGTTTTCCAATCGGGCTACAACAGGTTAGAAATCATTGGGAATTTCTCATAGGATTTATGTAAATGGATAACTCATCTTTTCTTTCCATTGCCATTGAATTTTTGAATTTCTTTATGTCTTCATGGATCATTTAATGGAAAATTAAGAGAGAGCTTATCATGGAGTTGTAGCTTGACAGTATTCTAAGTGAGAAGTTTTTATTTTCACATAATTTTTTAAGATGATAAAATTTCAAAAAGAAAAGAATTAAAACAAGATTTTTCTTTCTAATTAAGACCTCTGTGGGGGAAGGAAGCCAGGGATTGTTGGTAGCAAATTAACTTGGTGCTTTGCAGTTTCAAGTCTGAATACCAGGAACTTTCTCTGTCTTATATTAGAAATAAAATGCTTTGAAGAAAGTTGATTTTAAGTTCTTGCATATTGATTTACTATGTGTGCAAATTACTTTGAATGAGCTGTTAGCAAGCCAATAAACAGCACCTTCTCTACAACTTCAACTAGGTTAAGGCTTCACAATTTTTTATTAAATGCACCTTTAAATATATTATTGCATAGCATATGTTCACCTTTGAAGACCTATATAAAGAAGATACTGTTTAAAATTCACTTTCTTTTTTGGCAGGATCTATGTCCATAGAAGTAAAATAATGAAAGGCAAAGTAAGGTATATCTTACATTAAAATTATGAGAATAAAATTATGAGAATAAATTATGAGAATAAGGAAGGTATATCTTTACATTAAAATTATGAAAATAAAGAATATACAAAGTCTCTAACATTACAATTATGTGGACTAGGTCATACCAAATTATTTTACTGGAAGTATATTTTCTTTGACAATATAGGACACAGTCATTTCTCATTATTGCATGGTGCAGCATAGAAAGAGCCTGGAACTTGCAAAAATAGAAAACAAAACCCCTCAAATGTTAGGACAGGACACACTGGCAAATGAATAAGCTGTAAATTCTGGCTGCGGAGGACACAGAGGGGAGGGCACCCAGATGACAAAGACACAGTAGTCAAACAATGGTTATGACTGAGATTTTCAAAAGGCTGAAGTCAAACGATAATCAGATACTTGGTCCAGGGAAGAGAGGAACTAGATCCTGTTGATGGCAGAGGCCAATTGCAGTCAAGAAAAGCCCCAAGATCTTAAGTTCAGGGGCAAGATTTTTGTTGGAAGGTCTTGGGCTGTTTACAGTAAGATGAATGACAGGCAAAGCACACCAGTGCCCAGGGAGGGAGTCTGGCAACCACAAGCTTGTGTTTTAAGATATAGTATAGAATCATATGCCTGTACTGGACCACACAGGAAAGAAGGAGATGCATCACAAATATGGGAGCATATGAACAAGGAGCCAGCGTTGCTAGATTTGATGTTGAAATAGTACTCATGTGAGTGCGAAGATAACACAGGGAGACTGGCGGTTAGCACAGATGGGCTACTGGATCCCAGGTCTCCAATGAGAACTGGCTCAAGGCCTGGGATGAGGCACATCAGCAGAGAAGGTAGGGGAAAAGGGAAAGAAACTGAATATTGTTTACATTGAAAGCTGCTGACAATGTAGCTAGTAGAATTCTTTAAAATATTGACAGTAAGACAACACTGTGGTATGAGATATATTTTCTGCGCTTCCTGAGATTCTCCTAGTTCCCACCACCTCTGGCAATCTCAACCTTTTGTCCTACCCTCCAGGTTTCTCTGACTGAGAATGGCCTGTAACTTCCTGCAGAACTAAGGGAGCCAACTCCTTGGCTGCTGTGCCACAGACAGGTAGAGAATTTCAGGCTCCTCTTGCCATGGTACGGCATGGCACCTGGCAGTCCATGGGGCCAGAGAATGCCATCTTGCTGCCTAGGACCATGATTCCCATGGTGTAAAATCAAGCAAACAAGACAGGTGACAGGAAGTGAACATGAAGATCAAATTCTTTTCCTTCCTCTGTCATACTGATTGCTCAAGGGCCTTTCTTTCCAAATAGTGTTTCCAAAAATGACACCTGCTGAACCATCTGTTGGAGCATGTGCCATTCATGGAGGTAATTGGTGGACACTGAGGTAGCAGCTCATGCATGAGTCCTTGCTTTGCTTCCAGTTCTTCCCTTCTTCGTTTCTCCTTTTCCTCACTCTCATTGCCCTGAACCTGCACCTCCCAAGTAAAGCATGACTATTTCATTTTAGCCTCAGGCTTCATTTTTCAGGGAACTAAAACTAAGACAATTACTTATCCAAGAATAAAAGACAGTGTGATTATTTTATGCAGCACAGCATAATGCAAATAGCAATAGACAAAGTACTTAGTAAACTGTAGTACTTACTCAGGAGACTTGACGTGAGCTCTTCCTTCCATGGCCTCCCGCAGGGACTGAGATTTTCTGGGCCTGACTTTCTGCATTTGTAAACTGCAGACAGCTGTGCTGTGCAGCAGTGCTTCCCCAACTCTAACATGCAGATTAATTATGGCGGTGATCTGGAAGGGAGCTTTTAAAATACAGGTTCCTAGACCTCTTCCAACCTGGGAATGATTCAGCAGGTCTAGAGTGGACCTAGAATCTGTGCTTTGTCAAAGGTACCCAGTGCCACTGACATACATACAGCCTGGGTTGGTAAACACTGGCAATGTGGAAAGAATATAGACTTTGGGTTCCAGTTTTCTGAATCCACTTTTATTTATAAGTGTCAGAAACCCCACTGAAACAAGCAGGAGCCACAGATGTAATTTATGGGCTCATACACAGGGAATGACCACCTTTACAATGACAGCATCCAGAAATCAGGAGCTGAAATCATGAGATGTCATCATTCTTTCTCTGCCTTTTGTTTTTTGGCTTGGCTTTTCTCTGTGGTGAGCTCATTCTTGGAGACTCTCCTTTGTTTACCATTGCTTATCCCATCAGCTTAGCCAACTTGGCAGTAAAAAAATAAAAACCCATCCCTTGCCCAAAATGGACTCTCCCTGAACCAACTATGATCAACTCCAGCCCTGAAACAATTTCTGTAACCAGGTGAATAAACAGTCCAATAACCTGAAAGCTAAGTAGATAAGCACTTGGCCATTTGAATTGCAGATCAGGATTATTATGTGCCCAATTGCTGTCATTTCCACTAGACTCTATGCTTCCTGAGGACAAGAACTTAGCCTGATTTCTTCTCCATTGAATCCTTTAAAAGCAAAGCTGAGTGAATTAAACCCTTTTTAATCTTCAATGAAATATAATAATATTTCTAAAAAAATAAGTTTTAAAAAATAACAAAATATATTAAAGAATGGAAGGGGCACAAATATTACATTTAAACTAGCAATTCTTATGAGAAGTAATTACATGAAATGCAATACAGCTTAGATGTGGATACAGATATAGAGTATCAATTAAATTACTTATATGTATGAGATCACATGTAGGATGCCCAGAAAAGTCAATCCAAGCTATCAATCCTTTACAGAAATTCTTTCCTAACTTTTCTAGTAAGCATTTTCAGTTCTGTTTCTTCATTTTTAGTTTTGTCAGAATCACACAATTATAGCTCAATTATTCTGGTAAAGATTTATATATTATTGTATAGCATCCATCTCAAAAATCACGATGCTAACTACAAGTCTAAAAGTCTGTTTTTCTGAGAAGTATCAAGGTCATTGGTTGAAAATAAAATGAGAAGAAAAACATGACATTTCTAAAAGGGATTTCAGACAGAAGGGAGAAATTCGGTGTTCTAATTGGGTTATAACTCCCACAGGTGGGGCAAAGAAAAAACCAGAGAGTAATTAACCTGAAATGGAAAGAGATGGGAGGGACATTTTCAGCAGTTCAATCATTGGGCCACCATAGAGGCTGCTTGGACTGAGGCCAGATTACAAGAGTACATGACTCAATTTTCTGATGCAGCCAAAGAATCTGTGATCAGTGACATGATGTATCATTGTCAATTGAGGACAATTCTTTAATCAATAGGACTGGCCCTGTACCCAGATGTGTGATTAACAAAGGAGAACAAAAGATCCAGTTGTTGCCCCCAAACACATTCTCCAAATCTAATAATGCATATCAATCACTGAGATTAGGAGACAAAACATTACAGAAAGCCCAGTAATCAATAAAATATAAATATCAATGGTAATGTTAGCATAGGTAGCTAGATATTAATAAAGGAAGGCAACAAAAGGAATTAGTCACTATTAAGCACAATCAGCTGGGGAGCATGAGCCTGCTTGCTTCACCAGGAAATTACAGCTTCACACTCCCCAGGGAGCCACCAGACATTCCCCAAAGATGGAATAGAACAATAAAGAGGGAGATAAGCACATGCACAATCGGAGCCAAGATGGCAGCCACAGAGGCCTGTCAATCTAGTCTGGGGGAAAAGTATAGGTTGGCTAGAATGTGTGCCAAGTACAAGCCTGCAAAAGCTTGGGAAATTGATTGGTATTTTGCAAAAGCTCTTGGTCCTTCCCAAGCCTGAGATAATATAACCTCAGGAAGAAAGCCTTCTCTCTCTCACCCAGTAACAAACACTTCATGCATTCTCTCTCCATAGTAATCATGTGGCCCTGGCAGCCAGGCAGACTCCAAACATGGGCTCCAAGCCAGAGTCTAGGTACAGCAGCACAGAAAAGGATCGCAGCCAGGATCTTGGAACAAGCTCCCTGGACATGGACTGAGACTACTCATGTCAGACCAATGTCATAGAATCTCTGGCCATTGGATCTATTTCTGATCCGGATTTTCCATGGCAGGAGGAACAGAGGTAGGACATTGAAAATCCAGGGATATGATTTTGCATCCGATGCTACAAATAAATCTTATTACCAGACCTTATCATCCTTTGTGAGTTGCCTAGAATGTTTTCCTTGAGCCATGGCAAAGAATCCCACTTCTATTGGCAACAGTCAGACCTTGACATTTGTAGATAAAGTACTCATGATTTACCTTTTAAGTGCCCGCTCACCCATCAATCACTGACACTAACATCACTGATCTTCGATTTCCATCACCGGATATCTCTCTCCTTAATTTAGATCTGGATATGTTTCTACATGAAATCAAATGTTTAGGTGCAATTGGGGCAGCTTTCTACAATCAGAAGGCTCCTCTCTGAGGAAAACCAGGATTATTATTTCCTTTAACAAGAATTATCATCACAGTCATGGGGAAAATAAGACTCTTTTTTTTGGGCTAGCAATCTGAATCTGTGCCAGTAATCTGCCTTCTAATGCACACCCTTGCTAGCTGATAATTACTCCATCTGTGAAAGAATGTAAGACGCTAGCAGCCTGACTCTGTACCTAGTTAATCAGTATCCCTAATGCACATTCTTGTTAGCCTATAATTAAGTCACTGCCCCTTCCTTAATTAACTGGTCTTGCAAGACCTATTTACCTAAATACTCCCATTTTACAGAGGCCATAAACCATGAACCATACACAACTCCTAGAGGGGGTTAACAGTGCTGTGCCAGGCCAGGCTTTTAGGTGTGGTCTCACAGCCCCCATCCCAACACACAGGGCTTTGTGCAAAGCCTGTGAAAGGTCTGGAAGTCTGATTCATATTTGGGGGACAAAGACACCAAAGGGTATAAAGGGAAAGCTTCCTCCATATTGGGGGGCTCAGGGATATGGAGAACTAACCCACTGAGTCACTGTACTAGAACATGTGAAACATCTGAAAATAAATGGGTTTATCCTAAATCTCTGAGTACTCCTGTGTATTTTTTGGTTTCCTGGTAAATTCTGTCATATTTATTAAAACATAAAAGCTAAAGATAAACATGCTTTAAGCATGAAAGAGAAAATAAAAAATCTCTACGATTCTAATTTTAATTGGAAAATTACTAATGTATGAATGGTAAATAGTCATAGATTAATGCTGAAAAGTTTTTCAAATATGTTCATTGTGTTTTATTACACCTGTGTGTAATAGTATGAAAGAATGTGCTACTAGTTAACATTTGTTGCATTAAAAGGAGCATTATAATTTCTTACAAACTTAAAAATTAAATTGTTTCAGACACTATTTTTCTACTGACTTTTATTTTTTTAAAACAAAAATAAATTTTATACTGTTCACCAAAAAATAAAATGCCACAGCAGTGACAAGCAAAATCAGATTTTCTAAACTATGTAAGTTTAGAAAGATTAACTTACTCAATTAGTTCTACTATTTCTAAGTTTCACTATACCAAAGTTCTATGCCTTAAATTTAATATATCTTAATTAAAATCCCATTTGAACTCCCATGCATGAAAATACAAAATGAATTCACAAAATAAAATTGCACCTTCATTTTATTTTTCTGAAAAATAAATAGTGACTATTATACTAGAACCTTCAGGTATTAGAAGAAAGAGTGATCAAACAGGGAAGAAGACCACGTGATTATTTTTAGTTAAATATTATGTGGGTAGAAATAATTGGTTTAAATATAAATGGCGGAGAGTTATGAACAAAGAGTTATGAACAATTATACACATCTAACATGTTAATTTAATCACTAACAATTGGTAGACGATTTGAAGTTAAATACCAGAAGGCTGAATACTTTTTACTGAAACAATATTACTGAAGTCAAAATTTAGATTAAATTCTCATGTGGCTAGTCATAATTCTATGCTGCAACCACTTATAGAAATCTAACTAGTTATCAAAAAAGTAATAACCAGAGTTATAAGAGAGAATGAAAGAACGAACCACAGAAGAGTGGGAACCATACTGAAAATGCCATTTACAGCATTTGGCCCAAGGATGGCTGGCAAACAATAGGGCAATTTTTCACCATCAAAGTTCTAAAAGGCAGGGGCTGTTTTTATTGTGTTCACTGCTCTACCCCCGGTGCTTAAACACTGCTTGCACACAGTAAGCTTTCAATAAATATTGGTTGAATAATGTGTCCCATCATCTGGCATCTTAATTAAAGGGGCTGAGGATATATGTTCAAGATAGGATTCTGCCACTAAGTACTTGATTCTAGTTCATTTATTTAATCCCTCTGTTTAATTTCTTCATCAATAAATTGTGGATATTGAAATAAATCAGTGTTTTCCAAACTACTTATCGGAGCCCCAGCCTTATGAGAATCTGCTTTGAACCACTGCTAGGGATATGGCAGGAGGTAGGGAAGGGCAAGCAGACAGAGTTCTGGAGTACCTTCTCTGGTTTTGAACACAGAAGCCTTACATTAATCTAATTTACATATTGTGTGCTTCATAATATTTCAACCTGCCTCCCAAACATCTATTGTTATTGGGATTTTTTAGACAATTATTTTTTAATGATTCATTTTGAGAGAGAAAGGGAAACATTGATTATGCATTCATTGGTTGATTCTTATATGTGCCCTGACCAGGGATCAAACACAACACCTTAACATGAAAGGATGATGCTCTAAGCATTTGAGCTATCCAGACAGGGCATATTATTATTGTTAATACACTCCATCAGTGGGTCAAGAAAAATCTGGGGAAATGAGAACATACTTTAATATTAATGAAAATGAATATAAATATACAAACAAATATGGGATTCAGCAAAAGCAAAAAGCATTGCTTTAAGGAAAATGTGTAGCTATGAATGCCCATAACAAAAAAGAGAAAAATTTGAAACCAATAACTGAAAGAATAAACCTTTTACTTTAAGATATTGGAGGGGGTGGGGGGAGAAGAGCAACCTAAAGAAAGTAGAATTGAAATATAATAAATATTGAAGGGGAAATTAATGAAATAGAAAAGAAAAAACTATACTAGAGAATATCACTGAAACCAAAAACTAGTCCTTTGTAAAGATCAACTAAATTAACAAAACTGCCTAATGGGGCTCCCCCCCCCCAAAAAAAAAAGAAGAAGAAAATATTCAAATTTTAGACTCAGAAACAAAAGTAGGGGCATTACTTTTGCCTTTCAGATATAAAATGAGATATGAGAGAATACTATGAACAATCAGAGGTCAAAAGTTAGATAACTTGCCTGGTCAGTGTGGCTCAGTGTTTGAGTAATGACCTATAAACCAGGAGGTCAGGGCACATGCCCAGGTTGTGGCTCAATTCCCAGTAGGAGGTGAGCAAGAGGCAGCGGATAGATGATTGTTTCTCATCATTGATATTTCTATCATTCTCTCCCTCTCCCTTCCTTTCTCTGACATCAATAAACAATTAGATAACTTAAATGGCACAAACTAGAAATACTAGTAGATGGGAACTTCCTCAACCTCATAAAGTGCATCTATGAAAAACCCACAGCTATCATGACATAATGATTAAAGACTGGATTATTTATCCCTAAGTTCAGGAAAAAGACAAGGATGTACCTCTTATCATTTTTATGTAATGTTGTCCTAAAAGTATTAACCTGATAAATTAGACAAGGAAAAGAAATAAAAACATTTTACTTCAGAAAGGAAGATGTAAGACTATCTCTAGATATATATGACATTATCTTGTATATAGAAAATCCTAAAGAACCCAGTATAACATAGTGGAATTTTAAAAATCCAGTTGGATGGAACTGGAGAACATAATGCTATGTGAAATAAGCCAGTCAATGAAAGAAAAATACCACATGTCCTCACTCATCTTTGGATAATAATAACCATTATAAACTGGTGAACAAAAATAGATATAGAGGCAGAGCAGCATCAAACAGACTGTCAAATTACAGCAACAAGGACAGGGAGGGTTGAGGGGGGAACAGATCAGCCAAGGGACTTTGGTGCATGCATTTAAGCATAACCAATG
>PVJC01000193.1:16535-105211 GCA_004026665.1 Murina feae
GGATTTCTGCCTAGAACTAACAAAGACAACCTCCCTAATATCTGTTCAATTTCAACCCCCAAATCAATTTCAGCCCCAAATCCTCCTCCCTTCCTTGTCACCTAGCAACAGTAGCCATTAAAAGAGCAGACCAGCAGCATAGTATTCCATTGTGTAAATGTACCACAGTTTTCTAATCCATTCATCTGTTGATGGAACTGGAGAGCATTATGCTAAGTGAAATAAGCCAGTCAATGAAAGAAAAATACCACATGATCTCACTTATTTATGGATAGTAAAGACCATTATAAAGTGATAAACATAGACAAATACAGAGACAGAACATCTTTAAATAGACTGTCATCCTACAGCTGGAAGGCTGGGGAGGGTTGGGGGGGAACTAAGGGAGCAACTGAAAGACTGGCACCCATGCATATGAGCATAATCAATGGACACAAGATATGGGGGTAAGGGAGGAGGGGGGAAGGGCAAGGGAAAAAATGGAGACCTACCTATCACTTATTGTAATACTTTAAGCAAAGATAAAAATTAAAAAAAAGAGCAGGCCACAGTCTATTTCTTTGCCTTTGAATTGATTAGCCCTTTCCCTTCTGGGAAAGTAAAATAAACTTTCACTCTGCATCTATCTGTTCTTTTAGTTGTGAATTCTTGGCATCACCAGCCCAAAACCATAACACCCAGCTTTATCTTTCACAGTAGCAGTAGGATTACTTTATGACTTGAAGGTCACTTAAATTATAGAAATACAAAAACTTTTTTTTTGCCCTTCCAAATCCTCACCAAGAAGATCTTTCATGTTTCCTTTAAAAAAAGATATCCAATTTCAAAATTCTGATGATTTTTCCTGCTATTTATTCTGGAATACATAGCATGGTTTTAAAACATAAACATGAGAAAGCTAATAGGAAATATAAAGAACCTACCTTGTAAGCCCTGAAACTTTCCAACATCACTGAGTATATTATTAAAGTTGTTTTATTAATGGCCAGAGGATATGAATTCAATAAATGAGTGCTAAGTGTCATAAATTCATGCTCCTGACAAAAGATAGTATCTCTTACAGTATATAAAGTAGATATACCATGTTGCCATTACTCTACAGATATTTCAAAACTCAAATTGCACATTGTCATGTAATGAAAAATGAAGACAGGTCACTTTTCTACATTTATTCAATAGATTTAGTTTTGGACAAATATATTTCCAGGTTGATTTTAGATTTTGTTATGCAGTTATTTTATGGTGTGAATTTAGGGCACTATATTATTATTTTATGGTCTTGGTTTACAGATCTGTAAAGAAGATGTGATACATATACACAATGCAATCTTACTTACTCATAAGAAAGGATGAAATAGAGCCACTTGCAACAACATGGATGGAACTTGAGAACATCATGCTAAGTGAAATATGTCAGTCAGAAAAATCTAAGAACCGTGTGATTTCACTCATATGTGGGATATAAAACTGAAACTCATGAACACAAACAGCAGTGTGGTGGTTGCCAGAGGGAAAGGGCAAGGGGAAGGGAATACTAATATAAGGTGACAGGAGAAGATTTGACTTTGGGTGCTGGGCACACTGCAATATACAGACCTTATAACACAGAAATCCACACCTGAAACCTATATGTTCATGTTGACCAATTAATTTAATTTTAAAAAGAAAATACAAGTTGATAAAGCAGGATCTCACTGATAGTATTCGAGCAGATCTGAAGTAAGTGATATCTAGCCTCTAATACCTAGAAAAAAGTAACAGAGGAAGTACACGGGCCATGGAAAGCATCCCTTGGGCATGTGAAGAGCAGCAAGGAGGCCTGTGCTGAGGGAGTGACCTGAGAGAATGGGCTCCAGAGGAAATGTTGAGATTACGGAAGTAGGAGGGACTGCCTACGAGGGTCATGAAGACCATCCTAAGGGTATTTATTGGTTTTTATTCTGACATGAACTGTCAAACCAGTAGCAGAGCAATGTGAACAGATTTATGCTTTAAAACAATCACTTCAGTAGCTCTCTGGTGACTAGACTGTACCTTATTTCAATTATAAAATGGAGTTCAAACTACAATAACAGAATCTATATTAATAGTAATAACAATAATAAAAACAACAATGCCATGTATAGTGTACTTATTATATACCAGGTATTACGCTAAGCATTTTACGTAATTATCACACTTGTTTTCCATAAATTATCAATATCTCCAGATTAAAAATATTAAAACATGGGGGCAAGGACAGAAGTTGGGGTGGGAAATGAGAGGAGGGGAGCTATGGGGGAAAAAAGAGGAACAACTGTAATAATCTGAACAATAAAGATAAATTAAAAAAAATAAAAATAAAAATAAATATTAAAATAAATTTTTTAAGTATCAACCCACAGTCACAGATGTGGGCAATGTTAAAGTCTATATTCTCAGCCTGGTCCTCTGATCCCAGGGATGCACCTCTCTGGATATAAAACAGAATATCGCGGGAAACTTTTAGAACATGTCCCCACCCATTTGCTTCCAGAGATTTGTATTTAATTATTCTGGAGTGGTGCCTGGGCGTTAGTATTATTTTAAGTTTTGTAGAGCATTCTAATGTGCAGGCAGAATTGAAGACAACAGTGAATGAAGCAGCTACAATGTCATGCCTAAAATTAATAGTATGCTTAGTTACTACTAATTTAGTTATTACTACTAAAATTAGAAGTAATGCAAAATTAGTACAATGCTTTCGTGCAGACTTATTTTTAATGAGAACAAAAGGTAAAAAGCTACTGAGTTGTCTTTCTGGGGGAAAACCAGCATTAATCTTTTCCTCTATGTATAAATGTTATGATTAAATAATAGTTCTGTATATTTTTAAAGAGAGAATAATTTAAGTGCATCATCTGTTCATTCCCACCTCGACCCTGGTCAGCCCCAGGATGGCGATGGCCACACGGATGCTACTGCTCTCCAGAGTGCCTGTGAGCAACCTCCGCTGATATTCTACATCTGACATCTGCTGCCGTGCTGCAAAGGCTAATGCCTTTTCCTTGACTTCGTTAGTCAGTGGCAGTATAAGGTCCATGTCCAACTTATGACAGGGTTTGCATTTCAAATACAAAACTGGATTGTCCAAATCAAGCTCTAGGGTAAAGCAAAAACATTCATGGCTGCAATGATCATTTATGCTTTTGAAATTACCATTCAGGATGGATTTGGGAGGTTTGAAATATAAAACTAAAGTAATGGCCTTCATTAAACAGAGTAAAAATAGATAGGTAACACATGTATAGTGGTATTAATTCAGTAACTCAAGAATAAGTCTTCAGGAATTAAAGACATTTTCCTGGTATTCTCTAAAAAGAGTTCTAGTCAAATGGTTCTTTCATAGAAACATTATCAACATAATAAAAAATTCAGTGACTTGAAGACTATTAT
The DNA here is from genome assembly GCA_004026665.1 of Murina feae. Classification (NCBI taxonomy): domain Eukaryota; kingdom Metazoa; phylum Chordata; class Mammalia; order Chiroptera; family Vespertilionidae; genus Murina; species Murina feae. The sequence continues at coordinate 19,950 of PVJC01000193.1, forward strand.
GCTAAGTAAAATATGCCAATCTGAGAAAGACAAATATCATATGATCTCACTTATTTGTGGAATCTAATGAACAAAATGAATTGACTGGCAAAATAAGACCTGAAGAATGGAGGCATGGAACAGACTGACATACCTCAATATGGTGTTGGGGGAATGAGAAGAAATAAACCAAAGAACTTACACACTTATATGCATAGCCCATGGACATGGTCAATAGATGGTGAAGACCTGGGTGGGGGGACTGAGGCTTGGAGGAGGCGGGGGAAGGAGGATTGGGGGAAAGGAGACATCATAATACTGTCAACAATAAAAATATATGTATTTTAAAAAATTCAGTGACCATTGTGCTCCTATCAGTGATTAGAAGGTAGGAATGGTAGAAATAAATGTAAAGAAAGACATCTATCAATGACTGGTATGAACTAGAATTTTCTTTCACTAACAACTTTATACTTTAAACTAGAATGTTATATTAACAATATAATAAAGTTAAAATCTAATTATGTATTGGATAAACTTGCTATGAGGAAGCTTAGGTAAATATATGTGGAATAGTCCTTTCCTTCAACATTATAAGTAAAACTAGAGGCCCAGTGAACAAATTTGTGCACAGGTGGGGTCCGGCCAGCTCAGACCCAATTGGGGCGGATCAGGGCCTGGCCTGTTGGGAGGGGGAGATGGCAGGAGGTGGGCCAGATGGGGGGAGGGGCCATAGGTGATTGGCTGGTGGGCCCCCCACCTGGGGTGGGGGGCTGATTGGGGGTCAGCAGCCAAGGGAGGCATGGTGGGAGGTTGGCCAGCCAGCCCCATCCCAGATTGGTGTGGGAGGGTGATTGAAGGTGGAGCCGGCTGGGGGGAGGGGCTGCAAGTTGATTGGGATGTTGGGAGTGCATCAGGGGTGGGGACTGTCTGGAGGAGGAGCCATAGGCAGTTGGCCAGCCAGCCCTGCCCCCTACTGGGGTGGGTGGGAGGATCAGGGAGAGGGCTGGCCAAGGGGAGGGGCTGCAAGAAGTTGGCTGGCCAGCCCCACCCTCTATTGGGGTTGGGGGTCAGGGGTAGGGCTGGCCAGGGGGGAAGTGTCACAGAGGAGTTAGCCGGCCACCCCACCCTCTATTGGGCCAGTTTGCTGGCTGCAGTGGGCCTCATAGTGACCAGTCATCTGGTTGTTATGGTGTTCCAGTTGCTGGCTTTTTATATAGACAGATAATGCATATGTATACTCTACCTTCTGGAGAAGATGTGTAGTCATATATATTTGAGGGACTCACTTCAGGTAGTTTGGAAGGCAAGGGGGGCATTCCTTTTCCTTCCATAACATATATTAATTCTCCAATCTAAAACACAAACAGAATAATATTAAATTCTGAAAGTTCAGAAAAAACTTAGGATAAATCTTTCTTCTGTAAGAAGAATGTGCATACTGTAAAATCATCACTGTATTGTGCATTTTTAAGCAATATATGCCCTAAATTTGTGGAGAAAGGTAAGGCTTAAATATAGCCCTCCATAGCATGGGAGAAACTCTGCATGTAACAGACCATGGAGGTGGCTTAAGAACATCCCAGGATGATATTGGCAGCAGTTGATCTTTATAGCTACAAATATCTACCACAGACTTAAAACAAATAGGCAGTCAAGCAAGAAAGAGATTTTTTCCCCCTTAAATGTGTAATTTATTGTTGGAGATGAGTGACATCATTTTTGCAGGGTATGTGAGTCCCCAAGAGTCTATATATTAAAGTACAAGTTTTCTAACTGTCCTTTCATGGATGATTAGATAAAGGAAATGTGGTATTTAAAGAAAACAGAGTAGTATACAATGAAATACTGTTCAGACATAAGAGAGAATGAAATACTGCCATTTGTGACAACATTGATGGACCTTAAGAGTATCATGCTAAGCAAAATAAGTTAGATAAAAAAGGACAAGAACCATATGATTTCACTCATGTGTGGGCTATAAAACAGAAAGCAACAAATGAACAAAGAAAACAAATAAACTCATAGAGATAACAATATGGTGGTTACCAGATGGGAAGGGAGTTGGGGGGAGGATAAAGTAAGTCAAATATGATGTGACAGAAGGAGGACAGACTGGATGGTGAACACACAATGCAATATACAGATGGTGTAGTATAGAATTGTACACTTAAAACCTATATAATCTTATTAACCAATGTCACCCAAATAAATATAATTTTTAAAAAGTACATGTTTTCAAAATAAGCACTGAGGATCTGAAGATCTTTTAGAATAAATAAAAGCGGGGTCAATGCAAAGGCATCAACCTCATATAGAGAAAGATTAATAGAGGTGGACAAGCCTAGTTTTATTCCTGGCACTATCATTTATTAGCTACTAAGCCTGAGGCAAGTTTACTAAAAGCTCTGAGTTATGGTTTCTTCCTCTGTAAAATGGGATGAACAGTATTTCTTCATTTTAAGAACCTAGAGATTAAATGAAAAGGAAGAGGTAAGAGGGAGTCTCAAAAGACCTATCAGACAATCACAATGGATGATTATTATTGAGATCTTGATTCTGAAGTAACCTCAAAATATGATTGTAGGAGCTCATGACATGCCACCCCAAAATACACCACTTTGGTATTTGATTATTTTGAGCTGTAGGCACATGAAAACAGCTAATGCAGGGAAAGGCTTTCTCTGAACTCCTTTTATCTGACTAGAGACAGATCCTCCAAAAGGAACTCAATTGTCATAAATCCAAAAAGACTCACTCTTTTCACAGGAGAAGAGACTAGAAGTTGACATTGCACCCGGACAAACTTTGCACAAACTACCATATCTCCCATCTATTATTCTAAAGTGCTATTCATGTTACCTAAAAATAATTTACTTGTCTAAGTGGCCAAAATCTCCTCTCCACTTTCCCTAATAAGATGGTATTTAAGCTTGAACCCTAAGTTACCTTGGGGAGTCACTCAGTATTCCTGGGTATCTCCCATGTATACATGAAATATACATCTTAATAAACTTCTGTTTATTTTTCTCCTGTTATTTTTATTATTATGGGATAGGGGTCATCAGCCAAGAACTCAGAAGGGTAGAAGAAAAATTATTTTTCCTCCCCTATAATTCAAACAAAGAAATTTAAAATAAAATGACAAAACAATGACGACACATATAATCATGAGGCAACCAGGAAAATATGAGCAATGCCTGGATGTTTGATGCTATTAAGAAAAAAATTATAATATTTTTAGTAGTAATGGTATCATGGTTACAGGGAAATTCTTATTGTTGTTGTAGAGACAATTCTTGATTTATTTGTGAATAAAATGATGTGATGACTGATACTTGTTCATTATAAGCATGAAACATATTTTCCATACACTGTTGAAGCTGAGCAAAGGGTACCAGGGAGGATTTATTATAATTTTATTTCTACAACTGTATACCTTATATTTTCCATAATAAAGTCATTTTTTTAAAAAATGCTTATGTCTGAAGAAGTAGGATGATACTACTTAAAGATGTATTGAGGACTATAGGAAGTAACGCATTAATTAGGAATCTAAGCCTTTGCTTGGCACTCACAAGGCACTTAAGGGATTCATTTAAATCAGTGGTTCTCAACCTTCCGGCCCTTTAAATAAAGTTCCTCATGCTATGACCCAACCATAAAATTATTTTTGTTGCTAATTCATAACTGTAATGTTACTACTGTTATGAATCATAATGTAAATAGCTGATATGCAGGATGGTCTTAGGTGACCCCTGTGAAAGGGTCCTTTGACCGCCAAAGGGGTTGCAACCCACAGGTTGAGAACCACTGATTTAAATGGAGTAGGACCATTTTGAGAAAGCAGGCTTCCAAAACCTTTAGGGATATATAAATCACCTCAGGATATAAATCTAGCTATGAAATTGGGGTGGTAACTAGTTTGAGCTGTCCCATAATCTTAAAACAATGTTAACTACATGCTTGAGAGACTACTCCAAAGATATCTTTGAACAAGCAGTGTATGTAAATAATTTAAAGGAAATTCATCACAGAATAAAAATACATATTCCAAAATATTATAAAAATCATAAGTAACAATTAAAATAACAAAAATTAAAAATTAATTTAGAAACAAAAGGATAAATAATTTCTAATTGTATAGTCAATTTATTTATAGCTTCATTATCCCTCCCAATTGAGATTTATTTACAATAAAATTAATTTTACCATCTACTTTCATATGATAATGTTCTATGGAATTTTAAAGTTTATAATTAATAATTATCCTCAATTCCTGCTAATACAAGGAGTATGGAAAACTTTCAATGTTTTGATTGTTCAGCATTTAAATCTGTGCACACTTGGTTACAATGAATACATTATGTATAATTTTAATATAGTAATTTTTCTTAAACAGCCATGTAATTTACAAATATAAACCCAACTTAGCAATGTGAACTGTGTTTTCTGTGTGCATATATTACTGCAAATACAAGTGAGTGCTCAATATTGATGTAAAGTTTTCAATGATAATTCAAATATAGTACAAATGCATAAGTCAACAGAGACTGGAGAAAGCAATATATCAATATTTAATTTAATTTTACCTTTTTTCATCCTTATAGTTACCTAAAAATCAGTGGTTTTACACAATATATTCATAAGAAATGAGACTCAGGGAGTATAGTTATTATAATTGCATGTTTTTTTGAATCCTGACCTATAGCTTGTCTACTCCATGAAAATAAGTACCAACCCATGAGGGTTGGTACAAAAGGCAGTAACTGCTATTTACCAGAATATTTTTCTTAAATATAAATTTTAAACAGCTTTCTAACATACAAATAGCTAATGGAAATATCAGTAAGTAAGAATCTATTCAATTTCATTTAAATCCACATATTACAAAGACAATATATTACCATTTCTCAAAAAATTATTTTGTCTAACTTGTTCACTTTGAATATATTCTTTTTATTTTAAAAATTAATGTAATTAAAAATAATGCATTTTTGCCTATGTCAGGAAATCATTCAGGAACATAATATGTAGAAATATCAAATTAGTTCCCTCTACTTTTCTTGAAACAAAATCAGACCAGGAAAGAAATACAAATGCAAACAGCACTTTTTAAGTAGAAAAGCCCCTTACGTTCCAAGTCTGGAGGCTGTGACAAGAGAAATGAAATTGTCTGACAGACACTTGCCAATGTGAGCTATTCTAATAGTCATCTTACATTTACTTTCTGCTCTTAATTGATATTTATCAGCTGGTATATATATATATATATATATTATGCAAAGTGTCCTTGCAGGAGTTCAACCAGGAAACTGGAAATTCTATCACTATATTTTCCAGGAAGATATCACTGCCCATGGCCAATTGTAAGAAACCCTCACAAAAGATAGTTTGCTCTTTATGTGCATTTAGTTAAATGAAGTCCTCAAATAACAGTTGCATGCAATGTTATAAGACCAGCTTAATGACTCAGAAAGGAAGAAACACAAAAACTGAATTGGAAGGTAAGTTTTAATTCCAGCTTTGCCACTAATCAGCTGGGTAACTTTGGACAGGTCATGGATGCCCTGCAGATACAAATAACTTCAATCTTAAAAAAATTTTTAAAGGATTTCTGAACATAAAATCACTATGTTGTTCCATAGTTCTTAAATTCTACTTTTTTAAAAATCTTAGATCTATATATTACTAGGTTTTAAATTTATATATTTGAACTGGCTGAAAAATATTATATTATTTTGATGACAAAATAGGAATGTGAGAGCTAAGCTAAAATTCTAAAATGTTAAATCCCATGCGCTAGAGAAGGATCACTAATCACTGTAGATAACTATTTGATTCTGCCATAATTATACTATAAAACTAACTAACAAGAATAATCACTGTTCTTTTAAAATACTATTTTTCATAGAATGACTGAACTAGGAGACTCAGTATAAAAAGATGTGTATACCTACACTAAAAGTTTAACATTCTTAATAATATTTTAACACAATCTTAATTGCATTCCTGAGAGATGATTCCACGAACATATTGAGAAGGCAATATATATATATATATATATGTATATATATATATATATATATGATAAAATATGAGTTAATTGTTTAATAAAACTATATAATATGGCCCTAATCAGTTTGGCTCAGTGGAGAGAGCGTCGGCCTGCAGACTCAAGGGTCCCAGGTTCAATTCCAGTCAAGGGCATGTACATTGGTTGCGGGCGCATCCCCAGTGGGGAGTGTGCAGGAGGCAGCTGATGGATGTTTCTCTCTCATCGATGTTTCTAGCTCTCTATCCCTTTCCCTTCCTCTCTGTAAAAAATCAATAAAATATATTTAAAAATATATATATATAATATGTTATAGGAAAACACCTCATCTAATAAGAAGAAGCTGGACCTAGAAGTCATCTTGGCAATGAAATTAACAATCTCACTTCTCTTTTGTCATCATATTTTTTTCAAAAGTTTCTATTCAAAATTTTGCCACCAATTTGTTCTGCAAGTAAATGAAAATTTGATGTCCTTCAAGTATGAACATCACTCAAACTGTCAATAAAATTGATCATTAGGGAAAAAAGGGGACATATGAAGTAATTTTAAATATAAATATTTTTGTAAAGGATTAATTTTTATACAGATATTCCCCTTTACACTCTTTTCTGTCTTCTCTGCTAGTAAATGAAAAGCAGAGAAGAGCAGAGAATAGTACAGACTGCAAATATCCTAGCTAGTCTCAGTCTCCAGTTTCTATTTCCAACTCTTAATCTACTGTTTAGACTCCAGAGATGCTTTCTAAAACAAAGACAAAATTAGAACATGCCTATGCTCAATACCTTACTGCTTTCAATAATACTGATAAACTTAAATTATTCAATTTTTAAATTCACTGCCTCTTCCCTCTTTATCAGCCTTACTTATTCATCCAACTCGTTTTCTATCATTTCCAACAAACTATTCACAGAATTGGCAACTCAAGTGTCCATCAATTTCATGCTTAGCTGTTTTACCTCATCTTCTTAGAATTTTATGAGCACACTTCTCTCCTGCCCAAACTCTGTTTTACTGGAAAATTTCCACTCATCCACTGTGAGCAAACTTTCTGCTAATCAACTACCCTTGCCTCTTCTATCAAATAGAAATGCACTCTGACATCTGTTCAAGAAATGGTCATAAGCTGTGATGGAGAAATGAGTGGACATGTTCCAGTAAATAGGACACAATGAACACAAGGAGAGATTATGTCTTGCAAAGGACATCTTGATAAAAGCAAATGAAATGTGGCTTGCAGTTTGAAAGCATGAAGAATAACATAAACCACCCTCAAGTAATACTCAGTCCCCTACAGCTACAGATACAGCTTTCATAAAACTGCAGATGGTTTGCCTAAATGTAAAATTACATACAGATTGCTTATGCCTGCTCCCCGGATGAAGGCCTAAGCTGGCAGTCAGACATCCCTCTGGCAGCCCAGGAGCCCTCTGGGGATGTCCACTTGCCGGCGGGGAGCAGGCCTAAGTTGCAGTCAGACATCCTTAGCACTGCTGAGGAGGTGGGAGAGGCTCCCACCACCATCACTGTGCTGGCAGCCATCAGCCTGACTTGTGGCTGAGCAGAGATCCCCCTGTGGCAGCGCACTGACCACCAGGAGGCAGTTCTTGCATTGAGCTTCTGCCCCCTGGTGGTCAGTCTGTGTCATAGTGACCAGTCATTCCCAGTTGTTCTGCTGTTAGTGTCCATTTTCATATTATCCTTTTATTATATAGGATTATATAGGATAGAAGCCTGGTGCATGGGTGGGGGCCAGCTGGTTTACCCTGAAGGGTGTCCCGGGTCAGGGTAGGAGTCCTGCTGGGGTTCCTGGACAGCCTGGGAGAGGGGCTGAAGGCTGTTTGCAGGCTGGTCAAGACCCCAGTGGGGAACCTCACCCCATGGGGGTTTGGTGAGCCTGGGTGAGGGGCTGAGGGCTGTTTTGAGGCTGGCCACACTGCTTTCAGGGTGGGGGTCCCTACTTGTGTGACTGGCCAGCCTGGGTGAGGCACTGAGGTCCGTTTTCAGGCTGCCCACAGCCCCTTCAGGGTGGGGTGGGGGTCCCGCTGGGGTGCCTGGCCAGGCCTGGATGAGAGGCTGAGGGCCGTTTTCAGGCTGGTCATGCCCCCAGCAACCCAAGCTTCTAACCTCTCCTTTTTTTTTTTTTTTTTTTTGTGCCTCCTTGAGCAGAGGCCAGGGTGGGCTAGAAGCAGGTATCTGGGATTTATTTATCATCTATAATTGAAATTTTGTAGCCTTGAGAAGAGCCCAGGGCTGGCCAGGGCAGTTGGGAAGCTTGGCTTCCTCTATCGCAGGGGGCAACCCAAGCCTTCTGCTTGCTCCAGCTCCGTGGCCACTGCCATCTTATTTGGATTAATTTGCATACTTGCTCCTGATTGGCTGGTGGCTATAGTGGAGTGGCAGAGTGATGGAGTGATGGTTAATTTGCATGTTTCTCTTTTGTTAGTGTAGATGTATTAAAAATACTTCTAGAGGACTTTAAGGGAAAGAGCTATGTGAATAGAGTCATATTAAGGGGCTTTAACACTCTGCTTACTTCCCTGGATAGATCTTCCAGCCAAAAAATTAATAAGGAAACAGAGGCTCTAAATGACACACTGGATCAGATGGATTTAATTGACATTTATATAACATTTCACCCCAAAGCTGAAGAATATACAATTTCTCAAGTGCACATGGGTCATTCCAGAAGACAGACCACATGTTAGGACACAAAACAAGTCCCTACAAGTTTAAGAAGACTGAAATCATACCAGGCATTTAATAAAAACATACATAATAGAGAGAATGCAATGAGTGATAGTGCAAGAAGTCAGATGAGTATTTCCACTTATCTATGCAGATATAAAGGGAATGGTCAGAGTGACATACAATATATTTAACAGCTAATATGATATAGCCTTAGACTAAATTGTTGTAGATTATGAATCAAAAAGAAGGCCTTGCAGGGTTCTATACCTGTGAGTGGACACCTGTGTCCTTTCCAACTTTTTATTTGACTTGCAAGGCTGAAATTCTCTTTGATACTTGGGGACTTGGTGTGGGACTTAACTAATTTGCATAAATTGTTCAGAAATGTGAACTCCCATCTTGGCTTCCTCAAGTCATCAATATCTGGACATTGGTTTTGATTTATTATGATGTTTTGTAGATAGAAAGGGCAATAAAGGAGTGGAAGATAAATCTACCAGAGAAGAGAAGGCATCCAGCAGGGGTCAATAAAAAGGCTCATATTTGGTAGGAGAAGGCTGGTTGGGCCACAGCAAGTGACCACAACTGGAACTCACTCTTAACCCAGGCCCCGTGTTAAGGATGCCACTGCTTCCCTTACATGGGTGTTCCCGGCAATGCCAAGTGATTTCACATTTGGAAACCTAGGACTACACAGAGCAGACATTCATTCATACGGGCACCACAGTGAGAGTCACAGGGTTGTGTCAAGACATTGCTTTGTGCTTTGCGGTATTTGTGTGCCTTGTATGGGAACTGCCAGCCACTTTTCCCAACAGATCCATTTTCTCAGGGACTAGGTGGGTCATGATTTAATCTACCCAGCCACACAGAGAAGGCATTTCTTTGGATTTTTGGCACTTGAAAGCATAGTTTTTTATAGCTTTTGTAGGTTTTCCCTTAAGGTAAGAAATTCATGAACACTGATTGGAAGTTTTATAAAACTCTTTCTTTCAAACACCTGTTATACAATTCATTTTATTTTTTAATATGTATGTGTGAATGAAACAGCCAAAGTACAACAAATGCCTTTTCCTTAATAGCAGTGTCAGTAGAAATGTGTCTGTTTTACACATGGAAAGCTGTCAAATCAAGGCCTAATTACTTCTCAGTTTTCAACAGGTGGTTCTTAAGGCCAAAGCAGTATTACACGTTTAATAAGAACAGGACCTAACGAGATAGACTTAGATATTTGATTATTTAAATATGTAATTGCACTTTTCAATATAATTAGAAATTTGAATGTGTAAAGTAATTGATGTGTTTTTACATAAGTAAATGTAATTCAATGCAATCATTTACATTAGGGGCATATTTCTCAATTCATAGCAATATAACTTTATAGTTATTTATCTTAATATTTTTCTAACAAGGGCAAATTATGTGTAATCAAAAGTCACGTTTTAATAAATTTAGATGCCAAGTATAATTCTATTTAGATAAAATTTATGGAAGCAAATACTAATATTCCAGTAGTCTAAAACAATAAAATCAACATCCTTACTATGCTATTGAGAATTAACCCTAGCATTTTTATAGGGGTATATTATAAATTTATATAAAAAAGGAATTGTGAAGCATTTGAACAAAGTACTATTTTTCACAAACTTTAATACAGAGGAATTCAGTTATATCCTGAACTCCTGTGAAGTGAATAAAATCAAGACTTAGCATCACTACAAAATAGCAGTTTCTTCCAAAATAGTAATTTTAAGTATAAAACTAGACTACACTTTACATATTTCATAAGCCATATTATTTTTCACATGTAAATAATCCTATAGACACTAGGTAAATATAATACCATTTTCTAACTACCATTATTTCATTATATATATATTCAAAATCATATATAACTGATACATCATTTATACATATGGGACTATATCCTGGGGGTTATAAGTTTTCTCCTCAAGTTAACACATGGTAGTGTCTTTCTAAAAAGGAATAATGACATAGAACTTTCCTCTAGAGATAATCAATGTCAACCAACCTCCCTCCCTCTCTCCCTCCCTCCCTCCCTCCCTCTCTCCCTCCTTCCCTCCCTCCCTCCATCCTTTCCCTGTCTTGGTCCCTCTCCTTTGCTGTATTTAAAGAAGCAAGATATATGGATCTCTGAGCCACTAGGAAATGAATTCTGCGAACTTGGGAGAAATTGGAAGCAGATCCTTTCTCAAATGAACCTCTGTGGAGAACCCAGCACTAGCCAACGCCTTACTGAAAACTTAATAGGCCTTAAGCAGAGGACCCATCTAGGTCATATCTAGACCTCTGATCCATTAAAAATGTGACATAATACATTTGTGTTGTTTTAACCCTCTCCATATTTGGAAATTTGTTATGCAACAATATATCAATACAGATAGGGCCTCAGCAAGGTTAGACATGCTTTCACTCTGCTTCCATTAACTTCCTTAGGCAGTCATTATAGAATGTACCCACCATTAATGTAGCTCTGCATATTCTTGAGGGTAAGCTCTTTGTTTAGCTACTAGAGGACTGAGATCATTATCTATGTTCCTAAAGTCTTCAGCTGCCATCAAGTCCCCTGTACTAATTATTCCATCAGAGTGTCAGGCCAAGATGCAAATGTACACCACAGTTTCGTCCTCACCATTTTGTTGCTAAGGATAATGATGCAGTAGCGTATCTCCATGTCAAAGGGAACAAAAAAGATATTCAGGCTTGCAGTCTCTTTTGGACCTGCTTTCAGTTGAACAATCGGTGATGGGCAGAAGAACTCTCTGATGAAATTGGACTTAATTGCTGCCAAAACATGAAGCAGAGTTTGTTAACATAACATTGCAGAAGTGCCATTCAAATAAAGCAGCTGTTTCAATTTAGTGATTAAAACTTCCAGATGCATCACAAAAATGTTCCAAGCATTAGCACACTAATTTAGAAGATAATACATATATTTGTTAATAAAAGTACTGGTGGCCCTAGCACAAGCTTGATTTAATATAAAATGTATAATTATGATGCAGTATTAAAAATACTTAATAAATAATTTCTTTACAAAAGGAACTTCACTGGTGTTTAAAATTAGCTTGATATATAATTATAATCACCAAAGTGATCATCAAAGAATCTTTACAATTTTGGAGGACTATGTAATGGTTCACATTACAGGAAATAGTAGAAAACTTGAACGGTTGGTTTTAAAACATGTCCACACATTCTTCCACATTTCCTTGAATGTGGTGATATGGTAGGCCAGTTTTAGTGATTTGGTCCTAACAAACAGTATGCTAGAATGTAGCAAAAGTCAAGCAGTGTGACTCCTGACATCAGATCAGAAAATGTAATATACCTTCTTCTTAATTATCTCTCTTTCTTGGTTCTCTTGTTTTTAGAATCAATTTGTTATCCTGTGAGGAAGCCTAGGCCACATGGAGAGGCCAAATATAAGTGTCCAGGCCAATAGCCCCACCTGAGGTACCAGACGAAAGGCATTAGTCACCAGACATGTGAGTAAGGAAGCCTTTGATATGACTCAAGTTCCAGCCTTGAACTGACCTCAATTGCAAGAGTCTTGTTAGCTGAGGCCAGTCACCTCAGAAATGTGAGAAATACTAACCACATTACATTTTCATTGTTTAATGCCACTACATTTGGAGTGGTTTATCTGTAGGTATTGATAACCAGAACATACCTACATCTGTTTTCCTATCTGTCATTCTATTCAAATTTTCTAAATCTATAGTTATTTCATAAAACAAAGTAATCAGTATTCACCTTATAGTAATTTTAAGCATGGTGATACGTATCACCTAAATAGACTTAAGCAGTTCAGAATTAGCCAAAGGAAACATAAAGGTCATTTATCTAAATACACTCATTGTAAGGGTGAGGAAACCCAGCAGTGAAAGGAAAAGATTTGGGCAGAGTTCACCAAAGGGTCATAAAAAGGACCAACACTTCGGGTTCCCATTCAGCCTGCAATCCTTAGGGCTTGCCATTCTGTCTATAGTTTCAATTCACAGTATGTTCTGTACATAAAATAAGACCAATACATGAAAACCAATAAGGATTTTAATTTGAGGTACTTACAGGGTTTTAAGGCTCTGGGAGCAGAATCTTGTTTACTGCTATCCTCAGAATCACTGTCATAAGTGAATAGAAAAACATCATCAACAACACAAACAAACTCAAAAACAATTATCTATCTTTTTTTTAAAAATATATTTTATTGACTTTTTTACAGAGAGGAAGGGAGAGGGATAGAGAGTCAGAAACATTGATGATAGAGAAACGTCGATCAGCCGCCTCCCGCACACTCCCCACTGGGGATGTGCCCGCAACCAAGGTATATGCCCCTGACCGGAATCGAACCCGGGACCCTTGAATCCGCAGGCCGACACTCCATCCACTGAGCCAAACTGGTCAGGGCAACAATTATCTCTCTTAATTTAATATTACAGATCCCTAAAACTAAGGGTACAGATGATATGATGTACAAAGGCCACAGATTTCTTTCATGTATCATTTTAACATTTATATTGTTTTAGAAATTTTAAAAATAGGAAAAATGCCAAAAGAAGACCAACGATCACCACTATTTTAAAAAATTTGATAAAAAACAATTCCTTTTTAATTTTAAACACTGTAAAGAAGTAAATATTTGATGATAATAATAATAATAATAACCCAAATCCTGAGACTCAAAAATAGGTGATTTCAACTCCTAAATATATAGGTATTTTCTCCAAAAGAGTTCTAGAACTTGATGTCTTGAAAAATTCTCTTCCCTCAGCTTATCATTCCCACATTTGCTTCTTTCTCAATAAAAGTAGAAGTAGATGTGGATAGCTATTTAATCTCTGCTTGAATTTTGGAAAATTAATTAGCAGATCACAGCCTGAGGCAACTGTTTCCCTTGAAATGTTCCATTCTTCCAGAACGCATCAATTTTCCCCAAATGGCTCTTCTGCTAGTATTCATGATTAATTTGCTCAATAAACTGTTAATTAGTAACTGGACTCTCAGATATTCTTTGCCTGAATTTTTTTTCTGAGAATACAAAACAAACATTATTTCTCATGTTATCATCTGCTTTTGCCCAAATTTGATACTGTAAAATTATGTTGACTATTTCTAAGTAGAATTCTTCTAACCATATCCATACCATTTCTCAAATGCTTTTTCTTTACACCACATACTTTTAAAAAATTATGTTTTTATGTAATTCAGAGATGAAGGGAGAGGGAGAGAGAGATAGAACAATCAATGATGAGAGAGAATCATCTATCAGCTGCTTCCTGCATGCCCCACACTGGGGACTGAACCCGCAACCTGGGCATATGCCTTCACTGGGATCAAACTATGACCTCCTGGTTCATAAGTCAACCCTCAGCCACTGAGCAATGGCAACCACTGCACCACAGTCTATAAAGAGGCAATATGCCAATTGACCATCACTCCAACACACAAGATGGCAACCCCCATGTGGACACAAGATGGCCACCACAAGATGGCTGGCAGGGGAGGGCAGTTGTGGGTGATCAGGCCAGCAGGAGAGGGCAGTTGGGAGGGACCAGGCCTGAATGAGATGGCAGTTGGAGGTGATCAGGCCTGCAGGAGAAGGCAGTTAGGGGTGACCAGGCCTGCAGGGGAGGGCAGTTAGGGATAACCAGGCTGGCAAGGGAGGTAAGTTAGGGGTGATCAGGTCAGCAGGGGAAGGCAATTGAGGGTGACCAGACCTGCAGGAGAGGACACTTGGGGTGACCAGGCCAGCAAAGGAAGGCAGTTATGGGTGACCAGGCCAGCAGGAGAGGGCAATTAGGGGCAATCAGGCCAGCAATGGAACTGTTAGGCATCAATCAGGCTGGCAAGGGAGTTGTTAGGGGGTGATCAGGCTGGCAGGCAGAAGCGGTTAGGGGCAATCAGGCAGGTAGGCAGGCAAGCAGTTGGGAGCCAGCAGTCCTGGATTATGAGAGGGATGTCCAGTTGCCCTGTGGGATCAGGCCTAAATGGGCAGTCAGACATCCCTCAAGGGTTCCCAGATTGGAGAGGGTGCAGGCTGGGCTGAGGGACACACACCTCCCTCCCCACCCCCATGCACAAATTTTGTGCAGTAGGCCTCTAGTTCTTAATAATGTATTTACCACATCTTATAATTACTCTGTGCTTTGCTATTACTTTATAGGCATTCTAAGTAGCAGTTTAAGTAATATATTTTTTAAAAAGTAGAGAACATTTAATATTTTATGTTATTTGAATATTTGATAAACACTTTAAGGCTACAGATATATGAATATTTCAGCAATTATAAAGGAGAGTATACAAAGAGTGGGGGGAAAACACATCAAAAATGCTTATTTTTCAATGTAGAGCTCCATTGCCATGTACCTGATAATCAAGCTCTGGGTATAACGCCTGATTAAAATCCTCAGATAATCTCCAGACCTCATTTTGTTCAATACTTGCAATGTCTAACCTTTGTGTCATATTTTTTCCACAGTGAATAGAAAAGTGGAGCAATTTGGGCATCATCTTTTTCTTTCTTTTACCTATTTAGTTGAAGAATAGCTAATGAAAGTGCCTTTTGAATAAATCAAAGAGGTACCCCAGCCTCAAAGGAGATTCTCAAACTCCACAAAATTGAGTTAGCTATAATCTTTATAGCAAAGATGGATAGAAAAAAATGCAAACCTAAGAATTTTATAGACCTACTCATGAAGCTAACAATCATGATTAACTCAGAGACATCAGAAAGCAAGTTAATAAAATAACCTGGTTCAGGAACATTCCATTCTACTTAATCAATGTCCTTGAGTTTAGAAATTCAGTGATAAACTCAGCTTATTTACAAAACCAGTATCTCGGATGTTCCAAAGACAGAACAGAAAACAACTCACTTTGTTGTTATTCCCTGCACCTTGGTTCACGCTATCCATTTTCTACATGCTCATCTACCAGTATTATTGTTGAAGCATTGGCAGAAAGAGCATGTTTAAACTATTGGTATCAAGGAAGAAATAAATCAAAAGCAGCTAAAATTACACAATAATGTAGGTTAAGCAGTACAATATGTTCTGGTGATTGAAGAGTAGACCAAAGTCAGGGAGTGGAACCTACTTAAGAGGTAGGAAGGAATTATATTCCTTTTTCCTCTGCAGCAGTGGCATGCAGCTCTTTTCAAGTAAAATGATCAACATAGCATCAAATTGATTCTATTCAGGGCATGAATATATCAGCTCCAAGAATAACTCCTTATTGAATCCTTTCCCAGTAGGGAATTAAGATCTTTATTATAAGCCTTCATGAAGCTATAGCTGGGCCAGCCTTCAGGGCTGTGTCTAAATCAAATAGCAAATTATCTAGTCCAAGACACGTTTTTATGCATCATAGGGAAAATACAAAAGGATTGATTTTTTAGATTCATTCTATCATTCATGTGTCCAGAAGTTCTTTAAAAAGTGTTTCACATCTCATTATTCTCTTTAAAAGCCTTCTCTAGTGGGAATATGCCTATAATATTTAGATAGTGATATTCCTTGCCAATTAGCACACAGAACACTTTTTAAATTACATATACTACTGAATGCATTCCTTTCCAAACAATTGCCTACATTTGCGTAGTGTTGTTTTTTTTTGCGTGTTTTTTTTTTTCCATCTCTACTTGATAGTTGGCTCCTTGAAGACCAGAACTGGGATTTATTTATTGCTATATTTTTCCAGTCCTGAGAACAGTGCTTGCAATGTTACTCGGTAAAAACTGATTGAAAGATAAATAATTCAATATTGTTGGAAAAAATTGCAAGTCATATTACTGTAAGAAATTATTTACAAAGTGCTCATATATGAGCACTACTGATCACTTGTGAAATTTTAAAGTGTGGCTAAAATCACTCCCCTGTCCTAATCCTTTCTGATAATCTTTTGAATTTAATTAGAATAAAAATGTCTTAACTTCTCTTGCTTATACTGATGGATTATGTTCCCACAGTAAAATGTGTAAGGAATATAAAGTTTTATCATTCATTTGGTTTTGTTCACTTCATAAGTTAGTAATTTTATTTTATTAATTTAGCTTAATTGTCATTTTGATTTGAGAAGATGTCTGATATGATTTCAATCTTCTTGAACTTGTAGAGATTTGTTTTGTGCCCTAACATGTGGTCTATCTTTGTGAATGACCCATGTGCACTTGAGAAGAATGTATATTCTGTAGCTTTGGGGTGAAATGTTCTATAAATGTCAATTAAATCCATCTGATGCAGTGCGTCATTTAGAGTCACTGTTTTCTTGTTAATTTTTTTTTGCCTGGAAGATCTATCCAAGAATGTCAGTGGTGTGTTGAAGTCCCTGCTAAGATTGTATTGCTGTCAATTCTCCTTATTGGGAGCATGTATGTTTACCAGAGCTATATCCTCTTGTTGTATCAATCCCTTTGGTATTATGAAGTGGCCTTCATTGCCTCTGTTATGGCCTTTGCTTTGAAATCTATTTTGTCAGATGAGTATTGCTGCCCCAGATTTTTTTCATTTCCATTTGCCAGAAAAAAAATTTTCTACTCTTTCACTTTCATTCTGTGTGAGTCTTTTGTTCTGAGGTGTGTTTCTTGTAGACAGCACATATATGGGACATTTTATCCATTCTGCTACCTTATGTGAGGAAAATCTGAATAGAAAAATATAGAAAAATAGAACAGTCTTGGATTCAGACCTTTGCTTTTCAATACTTTGTATACTTCATTCCACTCCCTTCTGGCCTGGTGTTTCTATTGAAAAATCAGCTTACAGTCTAATGGGAGCTCCCTTGTAGTAACTTCCTGTATCTCTCTTGCAGTCTTTAAGATTCTTTCTTTGTCTTTAATGTTTGCCATTTTAATTATTATGTGCCTAAACTGGGCAAGATGACCCTGATCAGCCCCGACAACCAGCCAGTCTGAGGGACCCCACCTGTACATGAATTCATGCATGGGCCTCTAGTGATAAAATAAAGAAAGAAAAATTAGGAGGAGAAAAATAACAAACAAAACAATACCAAAAAAGTGGTGAGGAAATGTAGGTGAATAGCTGAAGAATAAAGAAATAGGGAAATAGAGGAAGGGATATGTTTTAAAATAAAGGAGGCAAAAAAGAAAGACATTTTAAAAGGAAAATAAAGGAGAAAACAAATAGACATCTATATATATAAAAGCCTAAGTTACCATTACAACAGAATGATCAGAACTGCCCAAATGACCAGTCGCTATGTCATGCACTGACCACCAAGGGGCAGATACTCAACATAGGAGCTGCCCTAGCCCACAGGCCCTGATCGTTGGATGGGATTTGCCGGCCAACCTTCTAGTCCCTCCCCCCATCCGGCAGGTCCCCATCGCCTGATTGGCGTTGGGCCCCGGGCTGGGACAGGAAACTGGGGGTGGGTAGCAGCAGATGTGGCCCCTCCCAGGGGGGCCATGGGCCAGCTCCCTCCTCAGGATTGGTGGCCAACCTCCCAGGTCCCTCCCTCCGGCCAGCAGGCCCTGATTGGCCTGCTGCCTACCCACTGCGGTGGTGGTTGGCTCCTCCCCCTGGCCAGCAGTCCCAGATTACCTGATCTGGGCCTGTCACCAACCTCCTGGTTGCTCCGTGCAGCCAGCAGGCCCTGATAACCCAATCTGAGATGGGCCCTGGGCTGGGACAGGGAACTTGGGGTGGGTGATGGCGACCAACCTCCCCCGGCACCCGGGTTGAGGGGGCTGTGACCTCTTGCCAGCTACCTGGGGGTGGGGGTGATGGGGACTGAGGTGTGGTGAGAATGCAGGATGTCTGTTGAGCTTGCTCTTACTTCCCCTGTTACCCTCCCGTGGGATACCAAGGCTTGCACACCAGGGAAGCCCCACGCTCAGATGCTGGAAGCCCACAAAGAGCCCACCATGCACCCACATGGTCTCTTCCGGGTGAGCCGGGCCACAGCTGCCAGAACTGCAGGGGCCAGTTGGGCTCCCTGTGGGTTTATGTAGGAGCTGGTCTGCAAGCCTGGCCAGGAGAGAGCGCACTGCCCGCCTGGCTTCTGTGCAGCATCACTGGATGGCCCAGAGGTCCACACTGTGCCCCGGCCCAAAGGGTCTGGCCACATTCACCAAATTTCCACATGGGGACTTTGGTTCCATGACTCAGGTGGAGGGGGGGCACATGGGGGCCTGGTGGTCCAGGTGCTTCCCAGGGACCAGAGTTCAGTTGGGACCTGCCTTTCCACGACAGACATTTCTGCTTCGATTACTGGCCAGGCCTAGGGACTGCACCCCTGCACGAGTTTTGTGCACCAGGCCTTTAGTAATATAATAATAAGGAAAAAAGATGAGCAAGCAGGAGAAAACAAAAGGGATGGAAGAAAAACAAGATTGAGTATGAAAAGGCATGAAGAATATTAGGTATATGAATGAAACAATAGACTAGAATAGCATCAAATCAATAAAGCAGAGAGATAAGGAAGACAAATTTAAAAAGGGGGGGAAGGGAAAGAGAAAATAAAAGGAGAAGAAAAGAGAACAGAGGGAAAAAAGAGTAGAGAAAATTTGGAAAAAAGAAAAAAAAAGGAAGTGGTATTTGTCTCAGCAAAGTTTCGTGCCCCATGGAAGTTTCCTTTGGGTCCTACTCTACTGATGACTGTGGCCAACTGTTCTGTCTGCCAATGTTGGGCTTCCTGTGAGGTACTTAGCTGCTAACCACTGTCAGAAACTGTCCTCTTTTGGCTCTTAGCAACCTGCTTGGAGCTTCAAGTGATCCACCGATCCATAGTTTGTGTCTGTCTCCATAGGACTTGGCTATAAGCAGGTGGGGCCAATATGCCCTCTAAAACAGGTTTGTGTCAAAAAACTTCCCCTGGCTCCCCAGGCTCCAACTCTGCCCACCTTTGCCTGCTAGCCAGCTGTCAATCTCTTTTTTCTCTGTCTTTTGTTTTTGATTGAGAACTTTAAAAAAATCTTTATTATTTAAAGTATTATATATGTATTCTTATTTTCCCAATTAACCCCACCCTTCCCCCAGCCCTAGGCTTTCACCACACTATTGTCTGTGCCCATGGGTTATACGGTTATATATATATAACCCTAATATGCAAATAGACAGAATGGTGGAACAACCAAACAACCAGTCACTATGATGTGCGCTGACCACAAGGGGGTGTGCACTGAACATAGTGGGCATTGGCAGCAGGTGGTAGAGCGCAGAACATGGCGGGACTTGGCTGCAGTGGGATGGTGGAGCATGTGAGCAGAGGCACTAGACCAAGGCAGGGCATTTGTCGCTGTCATCAGGGTGAGCCTCTGGTAGATACTGAAAAGTCTTTGCTCCGCATTCCACAGTCCAACCAGGCAATCACACCTGCTGCCAGCTCCAGACCCTCTCACACCCACTGCTGGCACCAGCCCCAATCGCTCAACTCTGTCAGCAGGTGCGAGCAGGGCTGGCGCCATCAGGGTGTGGGAGCAGTGGCAGCAGGGAGCAGGGCTGCCAGCAACAGGAGACCAGGGGCAGCAGTGGGAGGGGCCAGGCAGGGGTGCCAAGGATGGGCTGAGACCCGTCCCTGTCCCCACTGCAGCGTGGCGGCCCACCATTTTTTTTAAGGTGCACAAATTCCTGCACTGGGCCCCTAGTATGCATATAAGTCCTTTGGTTGATCTCTTCCCAACCACCTACCCCCCGACTCCTTGCCTTCCTTATGAAATTCCATAGTCTGCTTCATGCTTCCAGGTCTCTGGATCTATTTTGTTCATTAGTTTATATTGTTCACTAGATTCCACATATGAGTGAGGTCATGTGACACTTGTTTTTCTCTTAACTGGCTTATTTTGCTTAGCATTATACTCTCTGGGTCCCTCTGCTAGCTAGCTATCAATCTTAATCGTGCCACTCTGTTTCTTAGAGGGCTTCAGGCAAGAGAGTTACTGTTTAGCTTCCAGGGAATATGGTGGGTGTGCTTCGCTGTCACAGAGCTACTCCTCCTTGAGTGTCCCAAAATATTACTCTGCTTTTGTTTAGGTAGATATCCTTGTATGCAGTCCAATCAGGTTGCAGGGATAGTGGGATGGACGGCATCTCTCCAAATCCAGTCATTGAAGCTCCCTAAGACTGTTCAAACCCATAAAATTGGCCTCTGCTTTTGTTTCCCTTTGTTTTGAAAGCTCAAAATGCAAGATGTGGCAGGCAGGGCTCCTGAGGGTGGGGAAGGCTGTATCACTTAGGGAGGGGTTTCTTTTTCCTGAGCTCTGGTTACTGGGAGTGACGAGCTCCTCTCAGGAACAATGGCCATTTCAGTTTGGGGGCACATGACCAAATGTAGGACTCCCCACTGCTGCTTTTCCACATTTCCACACAATGCTTCCCACCCCAGCCTCTCCACAGGCACCTCCATTCCAGGCCTCCCTCCCTGCACCAAAGCCTCTGGTGAGTAGTTGCAAATGAAAACTCCTGTATCCTGGGTTTAAAACTGTGGCTTTCTCTCTGATCAGCTCAAGTCTTCAAGCTTCTGACTCTGATACAGCCAGCATCCCTGCTGCCTTTCAAGGTTAGATGCTCTGGGCCAAGGGTATTGGCTTTGGTGCTCCGGAGTGTGGAGCCCAGTGTGGGTTCCGGGGATCAATTTTCTGAGAGAACGGACCCTCCCCTGGCCCAAAGCTCCTTCCTCACTCTTGGTCAGCCACCCCTGGGAGCTGGGACAGCCCTTCGTGTGACCTCACAACTTCCTATTAGTCTCCAGGTGTTTTCTGTCCTTCCTTCATATGAGTCTCCTCTTCAGCTGGACCTGTTGATCTCCATTTGATTTTAAAGGTATTGTCTTATACCTGTTTGTTGCTTAATAAGAGCAGTTTATAGAGTCATTTTTTTATATTTTAGTAGGTGAGTCTATTGTTTTTATATCACCTAAAAGATGATGTCAGCACTTTGCTGCTCATTTGAGAAGACAACATTTATTATTTGGGGAGATACTGACTGAAATGACTCTAAGGAGGAGTATTAAGTTAGTATAAGCTAGGGCATGTTGCAATAACAATCCTCTATCTCAGTGGATTAGCATTTCATTTATTGGCCATATTAATACCCATCCTAAGTGGTGAGGATGCATTCAGAGATCATATATGCGCTTTTCTAATAATTGTAGCAGGGAAAGGGAATAAGAATAATTGTTCACTGGGTCTTAATGCTACCACTTGGAAAAGATATATTTATACTAATGCCATTGGATTACCATCACTGTAGAAGTATAATATTACAAGTGCCTAAAAAGAGTAATATAATGATATCTATAAAAAGCTCTAAAAATACAGATAGTTTAAGGAGATTTTTAAAAATCTTTTCTTGTCTCATTATGTTACCTTTCGAATCAAACTTGGAGAGCAGACCAGAGTTTTACTGAGACAATGTAACACTTATTATATGGTCTGTTATATATGAAAGTTAATCACAGAGATAGTACACCACACTTCCTTTCTAGTCATAATTTAAAATGCATGTTCTTAAATTTTATCTACCTAAAAATCTATACAAGACAAACATTAGGGAAAGCTTAAGAAAAACAAGATGTAGCCCTGATCGGTTTGGCTCAGTGGATAGGGCGTTGGCCTGTGGACTGAAAGGTCCTAGGTTCGAGTCCGGTCAAGGGCATGTACCTTGGTTGCATACACAATGTTTCTCTCTCATCAATGTTTCTAACTCTCTATCCCTCTCCCTTCCTCTCTGTAAAAAATCAATAAAATTTATTTAAAAAAAACCAAGATGTATAAGATTATTAAGTACTAGAAGCCCAGTGCACAAAAATTTGTGCACTTGGCGGGGGGGGGGGGGTCACTCAGCCTGGCCTGTGCCCTCTCACAGTCTGGGACCCCTCAGGGGATGTTCACCTGCTGGCTTAGGCCCATTCCCCAAGGGATCAGATCTAAGCTGGCAATCAGACATCCCTCTGGCAGCCCGGGGGCCCTTGGGGGATGTCCACTTGCCAGCGGGAAGCAGGCCTAAGCTGCAGTAAGACATCCTTAATGCTGCTGAGGAGGCTGGAGAGGCTCCCGCCACCACCGCTGTACTGGCAGCCATCAGCCTGGCTTGGGGTTGAGCAGAGCTCACCCTGTGGGAGTGCACTGACCATCAGGGGCAGCTCCTGCATTGAGCGTCTGCCCCCTGGTGGTCAGTGTGTGTCATAGTGACCAGTCATTCCCAGTTTTTCTGCTGTTAGGGTCCATTTGCATATTACCTTTTTATTATATAGGATTATTTTATTAAGACATTTAAAGATCAAAAGACCTCATTATGTCAATTTAGCCAGATTGATAAAATATTAGATAACTTTGTGCTAGCTAAAGCTAAAGTGGGTCTCTTCTGTGTTTCCTCATGGTGGAAATTGTTAGTTGCCAATCCCAACAAACATTGGCCCTTTCCTCACTTGACAAAACCTTCATTTTATTTTGATGTTTATATGGAGAAGAGAAGTTTCTCAGTCTTCCTTCTATCTAGGTTCATTCACTTTATAGGATGTGGCCAATGGCCTACATGTACAAGTACTGTGTGATATTTCTGGTAAGCTTCTCTAACAGAGGAAGGGCACACTCTTATCCTTGTGCTTCCTCCTTTTGGATGCCTACAAAGTGGATTTGATTGTTGTAATTCTGGATATTTTAGCTGATCCTTGAGGAAGTAAATAAAGATATGCCTGCTCCCTGAACTTGAGTCTAGAAGTGTTATATAGCAAGTAGTCAAAAACCCAGAAGAAGAAGTTACATTAACTGCTTCTAATAAATCTCATCAGAATTTTCAGAAAAACACAGCAGGCTTTTGGTGAACTTGAGATACTTCTATGTCAACTCAACATAAACTTAGGGCTGAGCATTCAGCCCATGCCAATGCTGGAATGACTCAAGTACTAGACCAGGGGTCCTCAAACTTTTTAAACAGGAGGCCAGTTCACCATCCCTCAGACTGTTGGAGGGCCGAACCATACTTTAAAAAACAAAAACAAAAAACTATGAACAAATTCCTACCACACTGCACATATCTTATTTTAAGCAGGACAGGCAGCGGCGGCAAAAACACCCAGCATGTGGCCCGTGAGCCGTAGTTTGAGGATGCCTGCACTAGACCTTCTCTTTGATAAATAGTGTAGCTTTTGCCTTTATAAGTCCCAACTTTGCCTTTAATGAGGAGACAGTCTTCACAGAGGTGCACAGTGAATCCTCAATTCTCTAAACCAATGGCTCTGAGTTATTCTTTGAGAGTCAATCTGCAGAAGCCTGAAAACTCCATGTTGGATCATGTTGTCCCTGACACAACACTCAGAGTCATTGCTTCTTTGTTTCTTTTCTCACAGAAAGGCTTGTGAGAAGAATTAAGAAAGCACAGTATTACAAATACAAATGGAAGAGACTATATGAGAAAGAATGATCAGTAATATTTGAGACTACAGTAGACATATTTCTTAAGCTGTATTTCATCCTAAAATAGCAATTATTTTGAAGGAGTATTTCCAAAGTTTCCTTCCAAAATTAAATGATAAATCCTTCCATACTTATTCATCACACTTTTTCTTTTAATTTGAGAAGCATAGCAAAATGTTTTACTCAATTTTCCTGTTTATTGAACTGATCCTACCTTGAGTTACTTGTGCTCAAAAATACCTATAGCAATGCTTTGAGACCTGGCTATAGTTTAATATGTAATACTATAATATTACTTGCAATTAATGTGAAGAAATTATTTCAATGCAATTCTGGCAAAATCTGTGATCACAAAGCAGATTCTTACACAAGAAACAATGGCCTGAAAATATTAAAATCTAGAAGAAATGTTTACTGAAGTTATTTTTTAGTAATACTAGCATTTCATACTACAAAGAAATTAACATAAAATGCCTATAATATTCTATTTTTATGATATCCATAAATGTGTTGTTTTATAGTTTAATTGATTAATTCATATTTTATTGTTCACAGCAAATGTGAAGGATAACTCCGAATGCCTTAGTTAAGCATGAAAACAGCACTCAATAAAGCAAATGCCGTAAAACAAAAATGAAATCTCCTTTAACAATTTTCTCAAAGAAAAACCAATAAAAATGAAATGTTTTATAATAAATTCAATTCTTTTAATCTAAAATTATTGGCTTAAGTACAATTCACTTTTGAAACTAATCTATAATCACTTTCATCTAAGCAAGATCCCTACAATCTCTTTCATGGTTTCTGATAACTTTGACATTGATATCAACGTGGCCAAATCCTTGACTCTCGGGATGTTAATGAATCTAAAAGAATGAGAGTGATTCCCTCGAGCATTACACAGAGACAAAGGTGAATGCATTTCATTAGTAGACATCTGCATCATTTTCTTTCGGTCTGACTTTTATTAATCTTGACAACATTGTTGTTGTTTTTTCTACTTTATTTTAAATAGTTATTCTATATAGTTGATCTTGAACAACATGGTGGTTAGGGTGCCAATGCCAGCCCCCTACCCCCCAGTTGAAAATCCATATGTAACTTCTGATTCCCACAGAAACTTACTACTAATAGACTTTTGAGCAAAAGCCTTCCCAATAACATAAATAATTGCTTAACATATATTTTGCATTATATATATTATATACTGTGTTCTTACAATAAAGTAAGCTAGAGAAAATAATATGTAATTAAGAAAATCATAAGGAAGAGAAAAACACTTACAATATTTATTTTAAAAAATCTGGTATAAGTGAACCCACACAGTTCAAATCCATCTATTGAAGGGTCAACTGTGGTTTAACAGATGAGAAATATAAAAACTTAAAAAAAATTCTGCTTCTCTATGCCGAAGTTAATATGTCATCCTAAACTAAATAGAAACCTTATAAAACAATATCATAGGTGGAATAAACTTAAATACCGTCAATCCTCATTATTCATGAATTCCCTTATTTGCAAACTCACCTCCTTGCTAAAATTGATTTGTAACCACAAAATGAATATTCAACGTGCTTTAATAGCAGTTTAGGGACATGTGCAGAGTGGCAAAAAGTTCCAGTCACTGGTCACACAAGTTCCCAGGTGAGGTCAAACAAGGTGACACTGGGCCTCTTTGTGTCAGTTTTCATACACAGATTACCAGAGGATGGAGACCCTAGAGGGCAGTATAGAGGTGAGAGAAGCTCCAGCTCTGGGGCCAGGTGGACAGGATCTGACACCTTCCTTGGTACCTGTTACTGGCACAGTCGCAGACAAGTTATTTAAAACTTCTGAACCACATTTTCTTTGTGTAAAGAAAGTGGAATCTATCAGGGCTGGTTCTTTTTATGATTTATGATTATACTGTATGTGGTGATATATAATGGTTCAGTATTCACTAATTGAATGTTTGCAAGAATTTTATAGAGCATAATTACCATGATTAATGAGAATCCACTGTATTTAGTCATGCACATATTTATTTTATTTTCATGCACATAAACCTGTACCATATAAGAGAATAATAAAAGTATAAATTATCTATACTAATAAAAGGGTAATATGCAAATGGTCAGGATGCCCTCACATGTAATGACTGATCAGCAGGCTGCACATGCAGCAGGTACAGGTAGGTGGACACTTGCAGCACTGGGGACTTGTGACATGCCATCACAATCCATCACCAGGAGGCCTGGGGCCCGGCGGAGGCCTTTATGCAGCTAGGCCCAGGGGTCCCTTGGCTCCACACAGCGAGGTCTGGGGATCCTGCATCTCCACGAGGCGTGGAGGCAGGAACCCCGGCTGTGGCCTACCTCTTTGGGGTAATCCATTGAGGAGCCCCGGATGGGTGTGTGGGGCCTATTTCTTTGGGGTGATGGATCACAGGGCTCCTGCACTGTGACAGAGCACAGGCCAGTTCATGCACTGGGTCACTAGTGTGTATGTATATACATGAGTGGCCAGATTATTATGACCACCTGACGTTTGTAGGCAAATTAGCTATAATTTTGCACTGAAATTGCTGGAGGGCCAGATCTTTATAAACATCTAAAAAGCACAACATACTTAAGTATTGTTGCTGATCAAGTTCATCCTATCATATTGATGGCGTATCCCAATGGAGATGGCTTCTTCCAACAAGGCAATGCACCATGCCACAGTGCTTGTATTGTGCAGGAGTGGTTTCAAGAACATGAGGGAGACTTTACCTTGCTTAGGTGGCCCCCACAATCACTAGATCTCAATCCAATTGAGCATTTGTGGGACGAAGTTAAAAGAGCCATCAGGCAGCTGGTTCCACAACCATCAAATCTCACAGAACTGAACAGTGCTATTCATCAGCCATGGTGTCAGATTCCTCATATCACCTTTCAACATCTTGTGGAGTCAATGCCAAGAAGTATCACCATAGTATTGAAGGCAAAAGGTGGCCCAATGAAGTACTGATGGGGTGGTCATAATAATCTGGCCACTCAGTATATATATATATATATATATATATATATATATATATATATATATATAATTAAATATTTTAAATAAATGAAAAATGTTACTGAATTGCATAAGTTCTCAGAATCTTTCATCAACTAATTATTAGCATAAAATGTGTATATATTTACCTCTGGAGTTTGAAGTGAACAGAGTGTCCAGATGTATTTAATTCAGATGTAAAGCAGGAAAATGTTGAGGATTCCACCAAAACGGCCCTAAAATAAAGAAATACAGGAATTATTCTGGATTCTACTATAACAAAATTCAGATTACCACAAAATATTCTTTTAAAAATTTTTTATCATTCATAAAATATAATTAGAATCAGAATAAATTATAGTCTAAAAAGTCCATGAGTTCTCATTCAACAACTCAAAACACATGTGTTAGAAAGAGTGGGAAAATCTGGAATGGAAATATGTAAAAAATAATATTATTTTATAATGAAAGGCATCACTAAATTCTCATAGCAAGGAAATTTAGAATATAAATGATTACTCAAATTATATTCCAGAAATAAAGAGGAAATTACACATTGGCCTTCATGCGTTGTTAGAGTTGTATACTTTTAATAACTTCTAATCTTATTTCAAAAAATAGGAATCTTTCTTTTGGGAGTAGGCACATGAGGGGACAAACTGACATTGGAACTCTTCAAAAAAGTCCAATTTCTGAATATGGCTACTGTTTTAACTGTCTTGCAGCTCCCTAGAAAACTTCAGTTGACTCAGTGCTGTTTTTATGTGATCCAACTTAAATGAAAACACATATCACCTGAATGTTTGTTGAAAACAGTCAATAGCACTTGTACCTAAGGCTGCTACACCAGTTGGAACAGATATGAGCCAACTAAAACATAAAAGAAACATCTGGGGAACCAGATGCCCATATGCAGGGTTGCAGTAGCTTGCTAGATCCCCCAAATATGTCAAACAGCTTCAACATCACCCGTGAGAGACAATGATGTCTCACCAAATAAAAAATGACAATAAAGAGAGATTATACAAAATAACCAATAGTAAATTCCTCACTTAAAAAGTAAATTATCTGAAATAAAAAATCACTAGCGAGCCTTAACGGCAGGTTTGAGGTGGTAAAAGAACCAATGCACTTGAAAATATGTAGAATAAAATGATTAATTCGAAATAACAGAAAAAAGGATCTTGGGTGACTGTTATCAGAAACGTATACATCCAGGGATACTGCAAACAGGACACCCAGGGACCAGCCAGGAACCCAGGAACACAGGAGCTCAACCAAGAATACGTGGACCCAGAGGAGCCCTGCTCCTCCTCACGGAAAGGTCAGATTTCACTAGATAAAGGTGTGGTTTGTATTCCAGGTGAGAGAGAACGCAGCGGGGAAAGTCAGCACTCCACAAAGTCCGCAGCAGTTGGGGCCAGCGTGACCCGAGTGTTGACCCGAGTGTGGAAAGGGGTCCCGAAGGCTGCTGGCAGAAGGGAACCCTAAAAAACCAGCCCATAGCTGATCTGGGCACGAAAAGGCAGCCTCGGATTTAGGACATGGAGAAGAGACATTGGGAGAGTTGTGCGCAGAGCTGGATGGTGGAGGTTGCGAGCCTGCACACATCCTCGGAGGGACTCCTTTTTTCCTCTCATTAAGTCTATGCTTTTGATTATTAAACCCAATACATAGAAGCATCCAATTGGGGTTGCTCATGGAGACTGCAGGGGAAAGCTGTTTTTGTGGGTCTTGAGAAGCAGAGCAGGGAGTGACGGATTCAGAAACCAGCTCTGGGGCAGTGTATTCCCCCAAACTAGTATTAAGAGCAATAGGGAAAACAAAACCTAAATACTGGCTAGAGAGGACTTATAGCAGTGGAGGTCACTCCAGAAACACTGCCACACAGAGGCTGATCCACAAACTGACTCTTCTGTAAACACAAATAAAGGCAGTCTCAGAAACAAAGAAATACTGCCGGCTTTAAAATTAGGACTGTGGTTTACAGAGGAGCAGTGAATCTCAGGGAACTTCAATAATCTCCTGAATAGCTGACAGGACAAAGGCATACCAATAAGAAGAGCAGAAGTAATGAATGATCCTCACTACTGCACATTTTTTTTCTTTTTTTCTCTATTATTATTATTTTTTTACTTTTTCTTTTTCTTTTTTTTCCTTTTAAGAAACAATTTTTTTGGTCTTTTTTTCTGACTTGATTTTACCTTTTTAATTATTGCATCTTTATTTTTAATCAATATTATTACTAGTACTATTTTTTTTTCTAAGAGTCATTTTATTTTCTCTTTATTTTATTTTGAGATCAGTGTTCTTCATTCTATTTTCAGTTTTCCTATAGCATCATTTTACTCTAGCTCAACTTTACCTTCATGCCAACACTCTCTTCCTCACTTTTCCCCTGTTGACCTGTTTCTCTTACCCTACTCATGCTTTAGATTTTCCCTATTCTCTCTTTTTACCCCCCTGATACAATTTCACCCTACTTTTATATCTAATTTCCAAACTCCTGCTCTAAGCCCACAGATACCTCACTCTTCTCTTTCTTCGCTATCCAAAATTCTTTTTCTTCTCTCTCTGTTATTTTGCTGTTGTTTGCTTAATTGTTGATTACACTGGGGTTTTTTATGGTTGTTGGTGAGATTGTTTTGATTTTTCTTTTTGTTTTTTTTTTTATTGTTGTTTTTTGATTATTTTCTTGATTCTGTTTCTCCTCACCTCGTCCAATATTAGTTGTTAATTGATTGATTAGTTGATGAATTCCATTCATCTCTAGGTTTTTGTTGCTGGCATTTGTTGGGATTAGTGGCTGTTCTACTAGAGTTTTCTCCCTATACAGTTTCTTCCCCTATTCTACTTCATTTTCTTCTTATAGCTCTTACTTTTTTTTCTTTTCTTTCCTTTTCCCAACTTTGTTTTGGCACTCCCTTTTTCCTTTATTTTTATCATCTTCTTTATTTTTTATCTCCTAATTCTCTTTTCTATGATGGTCACCTTTATTGGGGTTATAAGTATCATGAATATATTTGTGTTCAGTTCCTTGTGCATTGTGCTTTGCTGTGTTGTATGTTGTGCCTTTAAATCAACACAGCAGAGAAAAAACTATATAACAAGATATCCAGAGAAGAGAGATCATGGGGAGACGAAGAAACAACCCGCATATGAAAGAAAAACAGGCATCATCAGAAAGTTACCTACAAAGGATCCCCCATCAGACTAGAGACTGATTTCTCAACAGAAACACATCAGGCAAGAAGGGAATGGAATGAAATATACAAAGTCATGCAAAGGAAGGATCTGAATCCAAGAATATTATACCCAGAAAAGCTATCGATTAAAATTGAGGGTGAAATCAGGAGCTTCACAGACAAAAAAGGACTAAGGGAGTTTGTTACTACCAAACCAGCAATGCAAGAAATGTTAAAGGGTCTACTGTAAAAAGAAAAAATAGTAAACAAAGAAGGAACACAGGGGTAAAGAATAAAATTGGCGACAAACAAGTATTTTTCAATAATAACTTTAAATGTAAATGGATTAAATGCCCCAATCAAAAGACATAGGGTAACTGAATGGATAAGAAAACATGACCAATATATCTTCTGTCTACAAGAAATCCACCTCAGAAAAAAAGACTCACACAGACTGATGGTGAAAGGATGGAAAAAGGTTTTACAGGTGAATGGAAATAAAAAAAAAGCTGGGGTAGCAATACTTATATCTGAAAAATTAGATCTCAAAGTGAAGGACATAAAAAGAGATAAGGAAGGCCACTTCATAATACTAAAGGGAGCAATTCAACAGGAAGAAATAACTCTGGTAAACATATACACACCCAATATAGGAGGACCCAAATACATAAAAAAAAAAAAAAATTCTGGAAGATATCACGGGAGAGATTGACAGCAATACAATCATAGTGGGGGACTTTAATACCCCACTATCACCATTGAAAAATCCTATAAAAACAAAAAGTCAGCAAAGAAACATCAATCCTAAATGACTCACTAGATCAGATGGACTTAATTGACATCTTCAGAACATTTCACCCCAAAGACACAGAATATACATTCTTTTCAAGTGCACATGGGTCATTCTCAAAGATAGACCATATATTGGGTCACAGGCAAAGTCTCTTCAAATTTAAGAAGATAGAAATCATATCAAGCATCTTCTCAGATCACAATGACATAAAACTGGAAATCAACTACAATAAAATCAATCTAAAAAAATCAAACACATGGAGACTAAATAGCATGCTATTAAACAATGACTGGGTTACCAGAGAGATCAAAGAAGAAAAAAATTCAAGAGGAAGGCACACTTCCAAACTCCTTCTATGAAGCCAGCATTACCCTAATACCAAAACCAGACAAAGACAACACAATGAAAGAGAATTACAGGCCAATATCCCTCATGAACATAGATGCCAAAATCCTCAACAAAATCCTAGCAAATTGGATCCAGTAGTACATCAGAAAGATCATACACCACGACCAAGTAGGATTCATAAAAGGGATGCAAGGATGGCACAATATCTGCAAATCAATAAACATGATACATCACATAAACGAATTAAGAGATAAAAACCACTTAATCATATCAATTGATGCAGAAAAAGCAGTTGACAAAATCCAGCACTGGTTTTTGATAAAAATTCTCAGCAAGATAGGAATAGAAAGATCATACCTCAACATAATAAAAGCCATACATGACAGACCCACAGCCAACATCACACTCAATGGGCAAAAATTAAAACCATTTCCCCTTAGAACAGAAACAAGACAGGGATGCCCACTCTCACCACTAGTGTTCGACATAGTACTGGAAGTATTAGCCATTGTGATTAGACGAGAAAAGGAAATAAAAGGCATCCAAATTGGAAAAGAAGAAGTAAAACTGTCATTATTCACAGATGACATGATATTGTACATAAAAAACCCTAAACACTGCATCAAAAATTATTAGACTTAATAAATGAATTCGGCAATGTAGCAGGATACAAAATTAATGCCAAGAAATCTATGGCATTTTTGTGCACCAATAGTGAACTTACAGAAAGAGAGACTAAAAAAACAATCCCATTTACCATCACACCAAAACAACTAAGATACCTAGGAATAAACTTAACTAAAGAGGTAAAAGACCTCTACTCAGAAAACTACAGGACGTTGAAAAAAGAGATAGAGGAAGACATAAACAGATGGAAGAACATACCATGTTCATGGATTGGTAGAATCAATATCATTAAAATGTCCATACTACCCAAAGCAATCTATAAATTCAACGCACTCCTCATTAAAATACCAATGACATATTTTAAAGACCTAGAATGAACTTTCCAAAAATTCATCTGGAATAAAAAAAGACCCCGAATAGCTTCAGTGATCCTGAGAAGAAGAACAAAGTAGGATGGATCTCAATACTGATACCAGATATCAAGCTGTATTATAAAGCCACTGTTCTCAAAACTACCTGGTACTGACACAAGAATAGACATATAGCTCAATGGGATAGAATAGAGAACCCAGAAATCGATCCAAACCAATAAGCTCAATTAATATTTGACAAAGGAGGCAAGAACATACAATGGAGTCGAGACAGTCTCTTCAATAAATGGTGTTGGGATAATTGGACAGATATATGCAAAAAAATGAAACTAGATAACCAACTTACACCATACACAAAAATAAACTCAAAATGGATAAAGGACTTAAATGTAAGATGGGAAACCATAAAAATACTAGAGGAATACAAAGGCAACAAAATCTCAGACATATGCCAAAGCGGTTTCTTCACCAATACAGCTCCTAGGGCATTGGAAACTAAAGAAAAAGTAAACAAATGAGACTACATCAAAATAAAAAGCTTCTGCACAGCAAAAGAAACCATCAGCAAAACAACAAGGGAGCCCACTGCATGGAAGAACATGTTTGCCAATGTTATCACTGATAAAGGTTTAATCTCCAATATTTATAGGGAACCCATACAAGTTAACAAAAAGAAGATAAACAATCTAATCAAAAAAATGGGCAAAGGACCTAAATAGACACTTTTCAAAAGAGGACATTTAGAAAGCCAAGAGACATTTGAAAACATGCTCAAAGTCACTAATCATTCTAGAGATGCAAATCAAAACAACAATGGGGTACCATCTCACACCTGTAAGAACGGCTATCATCAACAAATCAACAAATCACAAGTGCTGGAGAGGATGTGGAGAAAAAGGAACACTCATGCACTGCTGGTGGGAATGCAGACTGGTGCAGCCACTGTGGAGAACCATGTGGAGTCTCCTGAAAAAATTAAAAATGGAACTCCCTTTTGACCCAGTGATCCCCCTTCTGGGAATATATCCCAAGAAACCAGAAACACCAATCAGAAAGGACATATGCATCCCTATGTTCATAGCAGCACAATTTACCATAGCTAAGATTTGGAAACAGCTTAAGTGCCCATCAGCAGATGAATGGATTAGAAAACTGTGGTACATCTACACAATGGAATACTACGCTGCTTTAAAAAAGAAAGAGTTCTTATCATTTGCAGCAGCATGGATGGAACTGGAGAGCATAATGCTAAGTGAAATAAGCCAGCCAATGAAAGAAAAATACCACATGTCTTCACTCATCTATAGATAATAATAACCATTATAAACTGGTGAACAAAATTAGATACAGAGGCAGAGCAGCATCAAACAGATTGTCAAATTACAGTAACAAGGGCAGGGAGGGTTGGGGGGGGTAATAGATCAACCAAAGGTCTTTTATGTATGCATTTAAGCATAACCAATGGACACAAAACACTGGGGGGTAGGGCAGGCTGGGGGAAGGACAGGGGAAAAAAAGGAGATATATGTACTAATCTTTGTAATACTTTATGTAATAAAAAAAGAACAGAAAAACATCAAGTAGAGAACATAAAACAAAGACTGAAATTAATAAAAGAACCAAATGGAAATTCTGGAGATGAAAACTACAATAAAATATATGAAAACAATCACTAGAGAAGCTCAACTAACTGGCAGGACAAAAAGAATTAGCAAACTTGAAAATTGATAGAGATTATGTAATCTAAAGAAGAGAGAGAGAAAATATAATAAAGAAAACACAGCAGTCTCAAACATATACAATACACCATTAAATTGACCACCATAGAGTTACCAAATTGAAAGAAAAAAGAGAAAGGAAAAAAAGAAGTTTGAAATACAGGGTGGGTGAACAGAACTGGAACCATTATACTCCCTGATTTCAAACTGTATTACAAAGCTACAGTAACTAAAACAGTATGATATGGGCATAAAAGCAGACACATATTTAAATCAATGGAACAGAATAGAGGGCCCAGAAATAAACTCATGCATATATGGTCAATAATGTAAGACAAAGAAGACAAGAATATACAATTGGGAAAGGTGTCTCTAAAATAAATGATATGAGGAAGTTGGACAGTCACATGCAAATAATAAAACTTGACCATCAACTTACACCATACATAAAAAATTACCTCAAAATGGATGAAATACTTGAATGTAAGACCTGACATTGGAGCTCTTCAAAAAAGTCCCATTTCTGAGTATGGCTACTGTTGTTTTTTTTAAAAAAGAAAGCATATTAATAAATATTCTGGGCAAATATTTATTTGTAACATGACACCAGAAGCAAAAATAGCAATAGCAAAATCAAATTAAACAAGTGGGACTACATCAAACTAAAAGGCTTCTGCACAACAAAATGAAAGGGCAGACTACTGAATGGGACAAACCATTTGTAATACTATATCTAATAAGGGACTAATGTCAAAAATATAAAAATAACTCAAACAACTCAATAGCAACACACACATACACACACCTGAATAAACATTTTTTTAAAGAAAACATACAGATGGCCATCAGGTACATCAGGAATCATAAGGGAAATGTAAACCAAAACCACAATGATATCTCACAGCTACTAGAATGGCTATTATCAAAATATAATTGGCATAACAAGTGCTGATGAGGATGTGGAAAAAAGGGAAACCTCGCTCATTGTTGGTGGTATTGTGAAATGGTGCAGCTATTATAAAAAAACAGTTTGAAGGCTCCTCAACATGTTAAAAATAGAGCTGTCATACTACCTAGTACTACCACTACCACTTTAGGATATTTACCCAGAGGAAACAAAAAATACTAATTCCAAAAGATATTTGTACCCCTATGTTCATTGCAGCATTATTTACAACTAAAGGCTCAATGCACAAAATTTGTGCAAGGGGCTGGGTCCTTGCAGCCCTGACTTCGTCCAGAAGGTCATCTGGAAGGTTGTTCAGCTGTCCAGTCTAATTAGCATATTAGCTCTTTACTATATAGTACAGCCCAAATATGGAAACAACCTAGGTGCTTGTAGATACATGAACAGATGAATAAATTGTGGTACATATACACAATGGAATATTACTCCACAAAGAAAAGGATGTACCTAGAGGGAATTATGCTATGTAAAATAATACAGAGAAGTCTAAAGACTTTATTAATTCACCTATATGTGAAATCTAAAGAAAAACAACAAAAAACCCCACACAAAACAAATGAATAAGCAAAACAAAACAGAAACAGATCCAAAAATATAAAGAACATGTTAATGGTTGCCGAAGGGGAGTGGGGTGAGGATATGGGTAAAAAAAAATCCCACAAAGATGAAATCTTGTCATTTGTGACAACATGGATGGAATTTGAAGGCATTATCCTAAATGAAATAAGTCAGACACAGAAAGACAAATACTATATGAACTCTCTTATGTATGAACTCTAAACAAAACAAAACTCCAGCTCAAAGATACAGAGAGCAGATTGGTGGTTCTCAGAGGTGGGGGTAGATGAGTGGGAGAAATGAATGAAGAGAGTCAAATGATAAAACAAAAGAAAAAGAATTAAATGTTTATCTTACTTTTCTCATAGGAACTTCACCCTTGAATAAACAAATAAATGATGGGAAGTCCTCTTTATAAAATATTCCAACAAACATATTTCATAAATGATAGAAATGAAATATCATTTTGCAACCCCAATAAATAATGGATGTACTCATTGGGCATCAATAGCTGCTAGCATTCCAAAAAATATATATGCTTCCTGGTAAAAGATGCATCACTTCCTTTAATCTTTACAAAACTCTAAAAGTGCATTTCATAAATCATTAAAAGTTAAAATGCTGCATTAGTAAATATTCACTGAATATAAAATAAAGCAGTCGTGGCAGCATAGATGAACAAAAAATAGGCATGAAGTGTATAGAAAAACAAGTTAAAACTGGCAGATGTAACTCCAATTATGTCAATAATAACATAAATGTCAATGAATTAAACAACTTAGTCAAAAGGCAATGATTATAAGACCATATCCTATATAATAAGAGGGTAATATGCAAATTGACCATAATGGTGGAATGACCAGAATGACCACTCAACCAGTCACTATGAGGCACATTGACAACCTCTTGGTTCCTTTCCCCAGCCAGCAGGCTCCAATTTCCCAATGGCAAATGGGGAACTAGGGGTGGCAGGGGACCTGGGTGGTGCCAGGCAAAGGTCCCCACCCTGCCAGTCATCCCACACATAAAGGGCAACCCATGGCAGGGGCAGGACCAGCAAGCAGGTAGGAACAGCCAACCTCTCAGTCTTTCTCCCCAGTAGGCAGGCTCTGATTTCCCAATGGCAAACAGGGACTCGGGCGTAGATGGTGGCGGGTAGTGGGGCTGGATGCAGGCAACCGAGGAAGATGGCTCTGATCACAGGCCAGGCCTAAGGACCGTACCCACACATGAATTTTATGCATTGGGCCTCTAGTTTAAAAATAATTAAACAAGGTCCAACTTTATAGGAGACACACTTTAAATTCAAAGATACAAACAGACAGAGCAAAAAAAAACATCAAGCCTACAACTATAAGAAAGCTAGAATGGCTACACGAATACCATATATAGAAATTTTTAAAAAGTAACTGTAAAGGAAGAGACACATTTTTTTAGTGGTAAACACATTCAAACTAATTTTAAAGATCAGCATTACCCTGAGAGCAAAGGCAGAAAAAGATACTACAAGAAAATTACAGACCAATGTCCCAGATGATTATTGATGCAAAAAAAAAAAAAAATCCTCGACAAAATATAAGCAAACCAAATTCAGCAGTGTATTAAAAGAATCATATACCAATGTGAATTGAGATTTATCCCTGGGATTCAAGAATGATTCAACATATAGAAATCAATATATTTGATACACCACATGAATAGCTTGAAAGAACCCCAGTAAATAAAATCAGAAATGAAAGAGGTGAAGTAACAATGGACACCACAGAAATACAAAGGATTTTGAGAAAATACTATGAACAGCCATATACCAACAAGTTGGACAACCTGGACAAAATAGACAAATTCCTAGAAAAATACAACTTTCCAAAACCGAGTCAGGAAGAATCAGACAACCTGAAATACTGATAAAACCTGATGAAATTGAATCAGTAATCAAAAAATTCCCAGCAAACAAAAGCCCTGGTCTGGAAAGCTTCACAAGGGAATTTTACCAAATATACAAAGAATAATCAACACTTCTACTCCTCAAACTATTCCAAGAAATCGAAGAGGAAGAAACACTTCGAAACTCTTTTTGCAAGGCCAGCATTATTCTAATTCTAAAACCAGATAAAAATACTACATAGAAAGATAATTACAGGCCAATATTCTTGATGAACATAGATGCTAAAATCCTCAACAAAATATTAGCAAATCATATCTACCAATATATTAAAAAGATCATATGTCATGACCAAGTAGGAGTTATTCCAGGGATGCAAGACTGGTACAATATCTGCAAATCAATAAATATGGTATTTCACATAAACAAATTGAAAGACAAAAATCACATGGTCATACCAATAGATGCAGAAAAAGCACTGGACAAATTCCAACGCTCATTTAAAAAAAAAATATATATATATATATACATATATATGTATATGTGTGTGTGTGTGTGTGTGTGTGTGTGTGTGTGTGTATTAAGCCAGCTTTCCTCTGGCACCTGGTACTCGGGCTTCCCTCACAGCCCCAGCTTCATCCCAAAGTCATTAGAAAGACGTCTGGTCTAATTAGCATATTAAACTTTTATTATTATAGATAGTACTACAAGACCTAGCCACAGCAATCACACAAGAAGAAAACATAGTCCTACCTGGCCTGGCTCAGTGGATAGAGCAGTCTTGGGTTCAATTCTGGTCAAGGGCATATGCCCAGTAGGAGGCATGCATAAAGCAGCCCATCAATGATTCTCTCTCATCATTGATGTTTCTTTCTCTCTCTCTCCCTCTCCCTTACTCTCTGAAATCAACAAAAACATATTTAAAAAAATAAATTTACAAAAAAAGAAGAAAACAAAAAAGGCATCTAAATTGGAAAAAAGGAAGTAAAACTGTCATTATTCCCAGATGACATGATATTGTACATAGAAAACCCTAAAGACTCCTCCAAAAAATTACTAGATTTAATAAATGAAGTCAGCAATGGATCAGGACTCAAAATTAACACCCAGAAATTGATGGCATTTTTATACACCAATAATAAACTCTGAAAAGAGAAGAAAAAAAATCCCATTTACCATTGCAACAACAACAAAAATAAAACAAGATATTTAGGAATAAACTTAACGAAAGAGGTAAAAGACTTGTACTCTTAAAACTACAGAACTTTGAAAAAAAAGAGATAGATAAAGATATAAACAAATGGAGAATATACTTCATTCATGGATTGGTAGAATTAACATCAGAAAAATGTCCATACTACCAAAGCAATCTATAGATTCAACACTATCCCTATTAAAATATCAAGGACATATTTCACAGATCTAGAAAAAATACTCCAAGCATTAATATGGAACCAAAAAAAGATCCCAAATCACTGCAGCAATCTTGAGAAAGATCAAAGGTGGAGTGATAACAATACCAGATATCAAGCTGTATTACAAAGTCACTGTAACCAACACAGCCTCGTACAGGCACAAGAACAGGCATAGGTATCAATGGAACAGAATAGAGACCCCGGAAATTTATCTAAGCCATTACACTCAATTAATATTTGACAAAGGAAGCAAGAGCATACAATGGAGTCAAGACAGTCTCTTCAGTAATTGGTGTTGGGAAAATTGGACAGATACATGCAAAAAAATGAAACTAGACCACCAACTTACACCATACACAAGAGTAAACTCAAAATGGTTAAAAGACTTAAAAATGAGTCATGAAACCATAAAAATCTTAGAAGAAACCACAGGCAACAAAGTCTCAGACATCTCTTGTAGTAACATGTTTACCGATACATTGTCTAGATGAGCAAGAGAAACAAAGGAAAAATAAGCACATAGGATTACATCAAACTAAAAAACTTCTTTATAGCAAAAGAAACTAGCATCAAAATGAAAATGGAATCCACTGTATGGGAAAATATATTTGCCAATGATGTATCTGATTAGGGTTTAATTTCCAAGATACATAAAGTACTGATACAGCTCAACAAAAGGAAGACAAACAATCCAATTTAAAAAATTGGCAAATGACTTGAATAGACACTTCTCCAAAGAGGACATACAAATGGCCAAGAGATATGAGAAAATTCTGAATGTCACTAATCATCAGAGAGATGTAAATTAAAACAACAATGAGGTACCACCTAGCACTTACCAGAATGTCTACCATCAATAAATCAACAAACAACAAGTGCTGGCGAAGATGTGGAGAAAAAGGAACTCTAGTACACTGCTGGAGGGAAAGCAAACTGGTACAACCACTATGGATAACATTGTGGAGCTTCCTCAAACAATTAAAAAATGGAACTTCCATTTAAACCCAGTGAATCCACTTCTTGGAATATGTCTTCAGAATCCTGAAACACCAATCAGAAAGAATATATGCATCCCTATGTTCATAGCAGCATTAATTACAATAGCTAAGATCTGGAAATAGCCCAAGTGTCCATCAGTAGATGGGTGGATAAAACAGCGGTGGTATATTTACACAATGGAATACTATGCAGCTATAAAAAAGAAGGATCTTTTATACTTTGATATAACATGGAGAGACTTGAAGAGTATTATGCTAAGCAAAAAAGGCCAGAGAAAGACAAATATCTCATAATCTCACTTATATGTGGAATCTAATGAAAAAAGGTTAATTGATAAGCAAAATAGTTCCAGAGACATGGAAGCATGCAAGAGAATGATGATTCTCAGAGAGAAAGGGGGACTGGAAGAGATGAACCAAAGAACTTATATGCATATATGCAAAATCTATGGACTCAGACAATAGTGTGGTAAAGACCTGGAGTGGGGTAGGGAGTAGAGAAGATGGGGTCACTGGGTGTGGGAAGGGAGACATGTTACACTTTCAACAAAAAATATATAAATTTTAATAAGTCTATATGAATTAATTAACATAAAATTTCCCTTCTTTTGTATTTTATTATTTAAAATTTTAAAATTATATATGCCTACTATAAAATATGGATTTTTCATAATGTTACGATTGGTTTTTAAATATTGAGTTTTTAATTTTTGCCTAAGTTTAAGGGCCACATTTATACAAAGGGGAAATAGTCAAATTAACAATTTTCTCCTTTACCAAACCTTGAGCCCTACAAAAGAAGTAATAATTTTAATGTGATCTGAGATAAACCATAAAGTAAAAATAAAATGTTATGATTTTTTTTAGAAACATACAAGTATAATATTCTACCAATTCCTGAAACTTTGAGATTTTCTCTCAACTCTACCACTAGAATGCAATGTTAATATGTTTGATCCTGATTTCCTCTAAAGAACTGCAGTCAGCCATTTGATTCATTTAAGGGCAAATATTAGTACTAGATTAATGATACGTTTTCTGACATTTTTTGTGCCTTATATTGCAATATAACATTTAATAAAATTATAGTAAATATAATTCTCCCTCAGGGAACTTGGGAACCATAAATTCACCAATAACTGTTCAACAAAAGAATTTTTGTTTTGTCAACAATAAATGATATTGTTAAGAAGATACTTCCAAAAGCCTAGACATACAGTGATTTTAAAAACTGAAAATTATCAAACAGTATTAAGCATGCATACAACTTATGGTCTCAACACAAGTATTGTTATGAGGATCTAATTTCTAAAGCTGATGGATAGAGAGTTCATAATTTAAGCTGTACATAAGATATCATTGTCCATCTTCTCCCATAGCATGTAAATATATGGTAAGATACTTTTCTATTGTGAACTTAAACAATAATTAAGCATTTTATTATAGTTTAATCTCAAATATATGTTGTTGCTATTGTTAAATCTCTAGATGCACAAATGTACACATAATGTATAGTTTTAATCAACAATGATGCTTTAAGTAAAAATGAATTTTTTGCTTGAATAGATATTTCTCTTTTGGAAATTAACAGGTGAAATAAATTTAGAAATAAAATCTGTTAATCATAAAACTTTTAAAATTGAAAGATCTCAAAAAATAAAACATACACAAAATTAATAAATTTGATATAACCATCTTAGTTTTGTATAGATCAAATAACAAGGAAAATTGATTTACTTTATAAGTTGTTCTATTTTAACTGATAACTAGGGGCCCAGTGCACAAAAATTTGTGTACTCGGGAGATCCCTCAGCCAGGCCTGTGCCCTCTGGGGATGTTCACCTGCTGGCGTGCCTAGTCAGCCTGGGTGAGGGGCTGATGGCTGTTTGCAGGCTGGTCAAGCCCCCCAGTGTGGACCCTCAACCCATTGGGGTGTGGCCAGCCTGGGTGATGGGCTGAAGGCCATTTACAGGCTGCCCACAGACCATTCAGGGTTTGGGTCCCTACTGGGGTACCTGGCCAGCCTGGGTGCAGGCCTGAGGGCCGTTTTCAGGCTTTCAGGCTGCCCATAGTCCCTTCAGGTTTTGGGTCCCTACTGGGATACCTGGCCAGCCTGGGTGAGGGGCTGATGGCTGTTTGCAGGCTGGCCAAGTCCCCCAGTGGGGTCCCTCACCCCATTGGGATGTGGCCAGCCTGGGTGCGGGTCTGAGGGCTGTTTTCTGGCTTTCAGGATGCCCACAGCTCCCATTGACCCAATGTCCCAGCAAGGCTGGCTGGAAGCAGGTTCTGGGGTTTATTTATCTTCTATAATTGATATACTGTTCCTTTAAGCCGAGGCCTAGGTAGGTAACAAAGTCGCCTGTCTGCTTCAGCTCTATGGCTTCTATAATTGAAAGAATGTTGCCTTAGTTAGAGGCTCAGCTGGCCTAGGCAAGCAGTTTCCTCCATCGCTGGTGCAACGGAACCTGCTGTTTGCTTCAGCTTGGAGGCTTCTATAATTGCAACAATGTTGCAAATATGTTGTTGCCTGGAGCTGAGAGAAGCCGAGCCGGCCGGTAGACAGTTTACTCCTGCTGCAACGAAGCCTCTGTTTACTCCAGCTCCCTGACTGCTGGCCTCCATCTTGGCTGGGTTAATTTGCATACAGCTGCTCTGACTGGCTGGTGAGCATGGCTTAGGCATCCCAAAGAAATGGTCAATTTCAATATTACTCTTTTATTAGATTAGATCCTTATATATTTATAGCAATGTAAATGCAAAAACATTCTCAAAATTGTTCATGTTGAAGAAATTTATGTACTTCCATTAAGATTAGATATAGTTAACAATAATGAAATTACACTAAAACAGTAACTTACTTGAATTCGCCAGCAGTAGGGAAAGGATTTTTAATGTTCACATTGATTTCTTTCCATTTATAGCATGGGCTTTTGCATTTTAACGTTTTCTAAAATAAATAAATAAATAAATAAATAAATAAATAAATAAATACATACATACATACTAAATGGTAAGAACAAAAAAGGATAACCTGAATCATAAAATAAAAGCTTAAAGCATCTAAAAACCTGTTCATTCAAATATTACAATGATATTAATTTATATAATTCCCTTTGTCCCAGAAACATTGCACTGAAAAAAAATCTGAGCAGGAAAAAATAAAAACATATTTCATATTTTACCTTATCACTGATCAATAGTACCTTTGCTACAACTGAACTATCTGTCACAATATTATCTCCTTAATATTATCTCCTTAATGTATTTCCTTAGAATATTTTTATTAATGACTGAGCATTTTCAAATTAATTATATTAATTTGAAAATTAATTAATTGTACATACCTAATAACCTGACATAAAGAAGAGGTGTGTGTGTGTGTGTGTGTGTATGCACACAGGTGTGTGAATGTATGAACACCTATCTGAGTATGTGTATGAGTGTGATATGCCTGTGTTTATAAGATGGTGGCTTACACTGACATATTAACATAATAAAAGTATAAACATAAATTTTATAATGCAAATTACCCAATGGCTTTCCATAGTGGAAAAGATTCTAAGAATTCTATATTTTCAGACTGATGGTATTCTTACCTTCTTTTATTTCTCCATTATTACCCACTCTACCTCCTGGTAACTAAGACCATGATATTCAGATGGAGCAGTAAACTGAGGTCAAATGAGTTTCAAGTGTCAGGGTTTCTGTCCTGTAGCCATGTTAATGACAGGTTAAAACCATCCATGTCTCTTAGATACATGTGGCAAAGCAATGTTTTGTTTCAGAAAATTTGTGTGAAAGGATTGGGAAGTGTAAAAGTTCATTTTTCCGGAGAAAATCAGATGATCATAATACATATCTCAGTGACAATCAAATGCCTGCTTCCTACTCTAGGTGTTATTATCTAATAAGCCAGTCTGTCCATATGAACATCTTAATGCTCTCATTACAAAACTGACCATCATTAGAGTCCTTCTACTTACTTCCTACTCATGCTACTGCACACCTAAAATTCTTTATACTCCATATGGAAATCTGTCACAATAACAAATTTACTTCTTCTTTACCATATGTCCATGGTAGGACATAATATTTAACCAGAATACTGAATATAAAACGTCAATCACAGCAATGTTACATTTGTGTTATAGAAAATTTAAAAATCCTTCTCCCTCTGGAAGATCATCACTTCTCAATAAACCCCAGCCTTAGAATTATCTTTATAATGCCTTTAATACACAGGACACTCAAGAGAAATTAAAGAATGTTCTTTGCTGTGTAAACCACCAACCCTTAATTCAAATAAAAGCAGACACAGGCCCAGAAAAAAGAGCTATGCTTGGGATGCTCAATGGCATGAGAAGAGAAGCAAAGACATACAAAATAGGTAAAATTTACTTACCATGGGATTAAATTTGCGGACTTCACCCTTCAGATCAAAAATCAATGTAGTGCCTCCCACTGCCATATTAGGTACTGAAACTAGCATCAGTGAAGCTTTGGCAGGATGGAGAAAGCGACTGTTGAATTTCACAATAACCTGGGTTGTGTCTCTATTTAATAAAAGATAAAAGAAAAATATTTTATTGAAAAAAGACAACTAACAACCTCTTCAATGCAATATAATCATTTCTAGAACAAAATTCAAGATTGCTGCAGATCTCAGGAAGCCTACAATGTAGTTATAGTTATCAGTTAGAACATTTTGATCCATCCTTGTGTCCTCTTTGGAGAAGTGTCTATT
Organism: Murina feae; assembly: GCA_004026665.1. Lineage (NCBI taxonomy): Eukaryota > Metazoa > Chordata > Mammalia > Chiroptera > Vespertilionidae > Murina > Murina feae. The sequence goes on from PVJC01000193.1 coordinate 64,693, forward strand.
CAGGTCCTCTGCACGTATTTTTCATCAGATTATTTGTTCTTTTTGGTGTTGAGTTGTATGAGTTCCTTATACATCCTATATAATAAAAGGCTAATATGCAAATAGATGAAACAGCGGAACTGAACAACTGGTTGCTATGACACATGCACTGACCACCAGAGGGTGTGTGTGGAACATGGCAGGCATTGGCAGCAGGTGGTAGAGCACGGAACATGGCGGGCATCGGCCATGGCAGGATGGTGGAGCAGGTGAGCAGGGGTGCCAGACCAAGACGGGGCACCAGTCACTGTCATCAGAGCAAGCCTCTGGTGGTTACTGAAAATTCTCTGATCGCACGTGCCGCGGTCCTGCCCAGCACTCACACCTGCTTCCAGCAGCGGCCCCAACTGCACCCACTGCCGGTGCCGGAACTGCCACTCACACTTGCTGCCTGCACCCAACACCAGCCCTGACTGCTCAGTGCCATCAGTGGCTGAGAGTAATGGCTGCTGGCCCTAATTGCCCCTCAGGGCTTCTCCACCTCCCTCAGCTCCTGAGGGGTGATCGGAGCTGGCAGCCACCGCTTGCACCTGCTGACAGCACCAAGTGGCTGCTCATATCCATTGCCAGCACCAACCCCACTTGTACCTGCAGCTGGAGCCACTGCTTGCACCCGCTGCCAGCGCTCAGCACCACTCTCAATTGTTCAGTGCTGTCAATGGGTGCAAGCAGTGGCTGCTGGCCCCTATCACCCCTGAGGGCTTCCCCACCTGCCCCTGCTCCTGAGGGGTGATCGGGGAGCAGCTACCACTAGCACTCACTGACAGTGCTGACCCTGCTTGCATGCTGCTGACACTGGCCCCAATTGCTCCACGCTGTCAGCAGATGCAAATGGGGTTGGCGCTGTCAGCGTGTGGGAGTGGTGAAGGCAAGAGCAGGGTTCCAGAAGACAGGGGACTGAGGCCATGGTGGGAGGAGACAGGTGGGGGCACAGAGGATGGTCTGAGACCTGCCCCAGTGCCCATCACAACCCCGCAGCTCACAGTTCCTTTCAAGGTGCATGAATTCATGCACTGGGCCTCTAGATTTTATATAAATCCCTTATCAACAGACATATGAAAGGGTGCTCAACATAACTAAGTATCAGGGAAATGAAAATTAAAACCATAGTGAGATATGACCTCATACTTTCAGAATGGGTATCATCAATAAATCAACAAATAAAAGCATTAGTGAGGATGTAGAGAAAAAGGAACACTCATCCACTATTGCTAAGATTTCAAATTGGTTTAGCCACTGTGGAAAACATTACATAGGTTCCTCAAAAAATTAAAAATAGAGCTACCAAATGACCCAGAAATTCCACTTCTGGGTATTTAACTAAAGAAATCCAAAACACTAAAAAGATATATGCCCCTCCCCGCAATGTTCATTGCAGCATTATTAACTATAGCCAATATATAAAATCAATCTAAGTGTCCATAGATAGTTGAATAGAAAAAAAGAAGTTGGTACACACACACACACACACACACATATACACAATGGAATATTACTAAGCCATAAAAAATGAAATCTTGCCATTTGAAACAACATGGATGGATGTAGGAGATATTATGCTAAATGAAGTAAGTTAGTCAGAGAAAGCTAAATGTCATATGATTTCACTTATATGTGGAATGTGAAAAACAAACAGACAAAAACCAAAATAGGAACAAACTCACAGATACAGAGAACAAACTGATAGTCACCAGATAGGAGGCGGATTGGAGGACTGGGTAAAAAAGGTGAAAGGGATTAAGTACAAATTGCCAGTTACAAAAACAGTCATGGGGATGTTAAGGACAGCATAGAGAATAAAGTCAATAATATTGTAATAACTATGTAGGATTTAAGATGAGTACTAGACTTATTGGGTGATCACTTTGCAAGTTATATAAATATCTAACCACTATCTTGTGTTCCTGAAACTAACAAAACATCGTATGTCAACTGCAATTGGAAAATAAATTAAAGAAGAAAACATCTTGGTCCAGTCTGTCGAATCTAAAGATAACTTCAAAATAGCAGCCCCCACCCATGCACAAATTTGTGTACCGGACCTCTAGTGTTTAACAAGAATGGTGAAAGCAGACATCCCTGTCTTGTTCCTGTTCTTAGAGGAAATGGTCTTCGATTTTGCCCATTGAGTATCATGCTATAGGTTTCTCATATATGCCCTTTAAATATGTTGAGGTATGATTCCTCTATTCCCACTTTGCTGGGAGTTTTTATAAAAAATGGGTATTAGATTTTGTTGGCTTTTTCTGCCTCTATGGCAGGGCAGGCTGGTGGCTCTGCTCACGGAAGGATTGCGTCAGACTGAGCACTGGATGCTGACGATGCAGGGCATCCTAGTTCTCCCCTTTGGAGGATGTGAGGCTAACTGTTTGCTAGCTCTACTGGGCACACCACTGCTGGGACTGGGACGAGCTGGGTGCCCAGTATGGCGGGGCAGGCCCTGAGCACTGCAGGTTGCCTCAGCCAGCCAGTCCTCCAAGGCACACAGTTCATGCTAACTGAGCCTGTATGACTCATCTGTGTGCTTGGGAATTTGGATCTCAGCAGTGGGGCTGTGAGCACCTGTCAGTGGCCTAGGGGTCCTGGGGCAGGGTCGTTTTCCACAGCCTCCTCCCATGGGCACCCTGTGGCTCCCCCACAATGGCCTCCCCTGAAGTAGAGAGAAGTGCCCAGGAGAGCAACACACTGAAGTGGTAGATCCTCTGCCTGGAGCGCCCCAGTTGCCTCTCTAAGTTCCTGCTCCCACAAACAGATGCTCTCCCACTCTCACACCCACACATACTCTCCCTCTCACACACTCACCCTCATCCAGATCTATCTGCCACCATGTCTACAATGGTGGGCCTTTTGGTTTTGGTGTTGTGCTGCACAAGGGACACGGAGATATAGCCCCAATTGATTACTTTTGCTTTCACTATTTATGTAAATAAAGAACTCTCCTAGTAAAAAATTGTTTTCATTGTTTCTGTACTGGCTGAATCTTTCAGCCTTCCTTTGGCTGGCCACACCTGTGGCTGATAAAACTTGGGGACATTTTACCTTTACATTTACTCTGGCTTTTAATATATTTAGCATTATACATCATATCACAATTATTCTTTGTATAAAACTATCACCTTCCCTTAGGATACACATATTTGGGGATGAAAATGGTAATGATTCTCTGGGTGTCAAACTTTGGCTTAATTTCCCTAGAACAGTTGTGAAATTACTGTTGAATGGGTGAATTTAGGGAGCAGCAGAGTAAAGTGAATGCAGGACTTTCAAATCAACAGAAATATTCTCAGAATTGCTTTTTCAGGAAAATTATAGCACACATCTAGCAAGAGCGGGAATGATTTTTCCAGATATGTCATCACTGATCTCAATTTGTGCAAAAGCACACTTTCTGAAATATTATTAAAAGATTTTGGACTTGAATTTAATTGAGAACAAATAATACTTGACTTTGTGGTCTTTTTCTGGTTATAATATGCTCAAAGTCTGTGTTAGGTAACTGTGAGAGATTTAGCATTTTTCTAAATATTTTAAAATTCATTGTTATATAAAACCACTCATTAATTCAATTGATATCTATAGAAATTTATAATATTCCGAGCACTGTTTTAAGTTTTGGGGATACACTAATTAGAAAAAGACACAATTGCTGATCTCCTGAATATTACATTTAATAGGACATGACAAACAATATGTCATCACAAAATAAATGTGAAAAATACAAGTTCTGTGTGCACTGTGAAGTGGTATGAGATCACATAATAGGGAGTGTGATACCATCTAAAAGATCATCTATATTAAGTGGGATATAAAGGCTGAAAATGAGTGGCTAGAATGAGCAGGTGAGGAAAGAAGGCACCCACGGATTCTGATAGGAGGAATTATGTATTTTAAGAACTTACCAAAGGTCAGTGTTGCTGAATCTTAGAAAGCAAAAGTTTTTGTGTTACAAAATATAGCCAAGAGTCTGTCATAAAAGCTATGTGGACCATGCTGAAATGTTCAGTTTATATGATAATAGGGATGTGAAGTTACAGGAATATTTTAAGTAGAAGAGTAACATGACCAAATTTGTATTTTCAACAATCCTTGCCAATCTGATCTTGGGAATAGGTTGAAGAAAAACCTTTCAGGAGTCCCTTGTGGCAGCCCAAGTTAAAGATAATGATACATTAAATTAGAATGGAAGAGGTAGGTAAGAGGAAAAGATGACAAATATAAAATACATTTGGTAAAATCAATAGCACAAAGTCATGGGTTGGATCTCCATGGAAGTTGATAGAAAAAGGTGTTCAAGGAAGAGGTCAATGGAGGAATAAGGAAACATATGTAATACTTTAAACAATACAGAATTTAAATTTAAAAAATAAAATAAAAATGATTATAAGTGTTAAAAAAAAGGTGTTCAAGAATGATTATGTTTCATTGAAAGAAAAATACCACATGATCTCACTTATTTATGGATAATAAAGACCGTTATAAATTGATGAAAATAAACAGATAGAAGCAGAGCATTGAACAGACTGTCAAACTACAGCTGGAAGGCTCAGGAGGGTTGGGAGGGAGTTAAGAGATGAACTGAAGGACTTGCATGCATGCATATGAGCATAATCAATGGACACAAGACACTGGGGGGTAGGAAAGGAGAGGGGAAGGTCAAAGGGAAAAATGGAGACTTATTTAACACTCTTTGTAATACTTTAAGCAATAAAACAAAATTTAAAAAAAGAATGATCATGTTCTAAAGAGCACGTGCTTAGTAAATGAATTTATGGACCTATACTTAAGTCCTATGTAACACATTTTAAAATACAGTATCCTTTCCATGAGGCAATTGCTGGTTTTAGGACCATGAAGATTTGAGCTTCTCTTGAGTATAGGTATTTCTTTTATAAAAATATGAAAGAAGGTAAAGAGATTAGCCAAAGAACATATATGCATAACCCACAAACACAGACAACAGTGTGGTGATGGAGGGTGTGGGGTCTGGTTGGAGGTGGGCAAATAGGGACATTGATATATTGTCAACAATAAAAATAAAGAAGAAAAAGTTTTGTAGTCATATTTATGCATGTAAATGACCAAGATTCCTTCCTGTACGTGTTCAGAATCAAACGGGTAGTCTACCTCATGTCATGTCTTAGATCTGCAGGCATGTATAACACAAGTATAGGTTTTATACTCTTTCATATTACATGAATTTCATAAGCTACTTCAACTTGGCTTTCGGAAAAGATGGAGAATAAATATATAACATATCAATGTCAGTGCTTATATGGCTCAATGAGAATAATGAAGGAAAAAGAAACAGAATGGTTTTCTAAAAATATACTTTCACTTTTACAACACTCTATAGTTATACCTAAATTTAGACATGAAGTTAGATGCAGAAATAAACATGTTTGTTTATATGCTGGCATAGTTGTTTAATCTTTCTATATAAATTATATCTCTGGGAATTTAAATCCACAGCTGGTGGAAATAGCTATTATTAATCATGATTGAGACAGAATCTAAAGCAGGATGTAGTATACATAGATAATTATACAATACCTGATAATGATAAAGCCATAGGTGGGTTTTTTTGTTTGTTTGCTTAATAAAACAAAAGCTATTTTGTTTCATTAGAATCCTATTAGGAAAAACCAAAGACCATGACATTATTTAGTCTCACTAAAGAGATACTTAAAGAACCACCTAATAATAGTATTCAAGTCTACAAAATAAAATGTATCCAGAAAAGTGAGTAATTGTTTTCCATACACATGGAGAATTACGCATTACATCTTCTGTGATTATTGTGGTTTCCCTAAGAACACTTAGGTGACTTCTTTTTTCCATTTTCTCTATTTCTATACACATACCACAAATAAAACAATTATTCAAGTTATATCCTCACTAGTGGCCCAGTGCACAAAATTTGTGCACATTAAAAGGGGATTAATTGGAGGAAATATTTTAATATTGCTATTTGCCCTTTCTCTATAATAGAAGTGTCAGAGATTAAAGAAAATTAGTAAAACATATATGAAAATCTTCCTTCTATCAGAGTCTGGGGTGCACCATGGAACCCAGAGTCAAGTTTTCAACCACCCACGTGCACCTCAAAATCACTCGAGACCCAAACCTGGACGGCCCCCCTTCATTGGGCTAGATCCTAACCTGGCCGGTCCCACCCTGTCAAGCCCTGCCAGGTGGGGGGGTGCAGCCTCAGGTCCCCTGGGTGCCAGGGCAGGGGGGCATGGCCTGAGGTCCCCCGTCAAGCCCTGCTGGGTGGAGGGAGTGGCCTGTGATCCCCCAGCCTGGTGCCGGGGCAGGGGGAACAGCCTGAGGTCCCCTGGCCTGGTGCTGGGGTGGGGGTCATGGCCTGTGGTCCCTGGCCCAGCACCAGGGCAGAGGGCACACCTTGAGGGCCCTCATCAAGTCCCGCTGGGTGGGGGGCACAGCCTCAGGTCCCCTGGCCTGGAGCCAGGGCGGGGGGCATGGCCTGAGGTCTCCTAGCTTGGCACCAGGGAAAAGGGTGCAGCCTGAGTTCCTCTTGCCTGGTGCCAGGGCAGGGGGAGCAGCCTGAGGTCTCCTGTCAAGGCTTGCAGGTGGAAGGCACGACCTGAGGTCCCCTGTCAAGCCCCATGCAGGAGGTGGGTGGGTGCACAGCCTCAGGTCTCTGATTGCTCCTTAAAGCTCATTATGGGAACTTAGCCTCAGCTGTGGGTGCAAATTGACCGGAGTGACGGTCAATTTGCATATTCCCTCTTTATTATATAGGATTGTATATTTGCTTATATGGCACTGTGCTAGATTGTAAACACTATGAATAGTGTTGATGTTTTCATCTATGAATCACCAGTACTTTGAGTGATGGGGGGTGGGGGAGTACTTATTGATTGCTTCCTGTAAGTTCCAGTTACAGTACTAGGTGTTTTGCCTATATAAGTACATTTAGTACTGACAACACTGGGAATAAATACCCTGATCCACATTTTCCAAGTAACAAAAATAAAGCTGAATCATAGAGCCTGTACATGTCAGTATCAAAGCCCAGTATTTAATTGTTAAATGACATGATAGAAGCATTCTAGGTCACAATGGCATCTAAAACTGAAATTCATTGCCTAGAAGAAAAATATTCTTAAAATTACAATAAAGGGATTTTTTTAAGCTGCTAGTTAGAGAGGACTGTCAATGAGCATCTTCACAGAGGCTAATAGAGGAAACAAAACTGCCCTATTGCCTAGTTTCAGAGAGGGCAATATGCGGTTCAGACAGTCCTTCCCAAGGTCATTGTAGAATGCCAGGCAACTGGGTATAAAAGCAGAATGTTTTCACTCTGAAGAGAAATCTGTCAATTAACAAACCTGTGTATATACAAACTCACAATTTACCTTTCTATAGCCATATCATTACATGTGAATGGATCATCAAGTATCACAAGTCATTAGAGTAAATCCTTCAATGTGGAACACCGAGACCAAGAGAAACAACATAACAACTGACCTCATGAAAATAAATATACGGGGACTAGATGAAAAAGTAAAAGTCAGAGACATTTATGAAACTATTGTGACCCCAAATTAAGCACATGATGCTATGAAATAGAGATATTCTAAGAAAAAGAAAGTGCTCTTATAAGTATCTGAGACTATCTATCTATCTTTAAATTACAATGACTAGGGATAGAGAAAAATGGCAACATTGAGGTATCTTTCATGTATGATTATTAGTCTTCTACTTTTTTTCTTTATACTTGCATAGTTTCTAAATTTTATACAATGAGCACATATTGCTTTTATAATCAGAGACTTCACACACTGCTTCAAGTTTTCTGCAGAAAACAACAGTACTATATAAACAATATGTTGTCTAATCTCTATGGCCAATATACATGAAAAATAAACTGAAATTAAATGTATACATAAAATGCAGCTGTTTTATGTTGTTAGAATATTTAAACAAAATTGATGCGGAACTCAGCAACATATGAATTATTCATCTATGTGTGAGTGATGGTCTTTTCATTTGTATATATCCACTAAAAACAAATCCAAGTCACTTTTTAATAATTATAGCACACATTAAATTTATAGGGCTGATATGTTTAATGAAGTTAAAAAAAGACACTTACTTTGGAAGAACTGTCACAGTATTATCTGGGGTATAGACGGTGAAGTCAGTGGCATCTCGTCCAATAATTACAGTACTATACACTAATTTTTTTGGGCTTGGATTTTTCACCAGAACCTATATTGCAGAACAAGAGAGTAAAAATAAGATAATGAATTTTTAAAAATACACAACTTATCATTTCTTATTTTTTTAAATATACTTTTATTGATTTTTTATAGAGAAGAAGGAAGAGGGATAGAGAGTTAGATACGTCAATGAGAGAGAAACATCAATCAGCTGCCTCCTGCACACCCCCTACTGGGGACTGAACCTGCAACCAAGGTACAAGCCCTCGACCGGAATTGAACCCGGGACCTTTCAGTCCATGCGACACTCTATCCATTGAGCCAAATTGATCAGGGCTTAACATTTCTTATTTTAATCATGAAAATATTTGTTCCTTATGTGCACTAACTGGGGGAAAGCATACTTTGTATTTGAAGGTTGCATATATACAGTTTAGCAAGAGTAGGCAGGGAGAAGGATCTCTCAAGCAAGGAAATGACATGAAGATTTGAAGTCCACGGTGAGCAACTTGGATTTTATTCTTATTACAAAGGGAAATCTTCAGAGAATTTTAAACATAGAACTTAAATAATCCAATTTACAGAAAAAGGATACTCCAGCTGCTCAGTGTGGAAAGTTATAAAGGTTCTAGGTTTAAAATCAGAGGTCCAGGCTGGAAATGATGGTAGCCTCATCGAGAAGCAATAGTATAGCTCGGGTTCAACTGTCCCTTCCTTCCTGATGCTTAGAGATGGAAAGTACTGGATAATAAGCTTATTTATTTTTAGAGAGAGTATTCCATGAAAACGTGACTACATAAGTCTTTATGTAGAATATAATAGAGATTAAAAAAACACATTAGGAAGACACAAGGTTATCATGGAAAGTACTGAGAAAAGAGGAATAAGACCTGGGGCAAATGTGGGATTGGCCAAATTACAGTAAATAAAAGGTAACTGTACTTAGGTGGTCCAGAAACCACAGACAGAGATAGTTGAAGAGTTAATAATTAGCACTAAATGTGGTTATAATGAATTGTAAGGAATATGGTAGAGATTTGTTAAAAGATTAAATAAACTACTTTTATATTCAACAAAAACTTTGGTAACTACCAGGACAAGCATATTGCTGCTGAAAAGTTTCTACAGTCAGTTACTCCAAGGATTTGGGGGTCTCATGTAACTTGCCTACTTATAGATATCAGTGCCTAAAGAATTAATTAACAAACCAAGTGATTTAAATCCCAGAGAGTTCATTTCCATTCTCTGGAAGGAATAGTTAAAAGTAATAATAAATTCATTACCTAATGTTATTGGTTTATAGTCCTAGAACTTCTATAATCAGCCCTGAGATCTTAAGGAAGACATTCATATCATATATATAATACATATCATATATATAATACATATCATATATATAATACAAAGCCCACTGGGCTCATCTACGGTCAGGGTATTCCACCTCCCTAGAATTTCATGTAAGGGTGGTAAGTTTTACATGGGAAAAGAGGAAAGCTGTTGAGGGAAGGAAAAACAGCTTTGGAGCCTGAATTGAAATGTTTTGTAATGACAGTCTTTATCTATTGAGCCCTGCGTAAAGTTTGTTTTTAAAGAAGTGTGTGCGGGGGTGGGGAGGTGGGGGAGGGAACCCCAGCAGTGTTACTTAGTGGTTTTGCGTCGACCTATGAACCAGGAGCTCATAGTTTGATTCCTGGTCAGGGCACATACCCAGGTTGTAGGCTAGATCCCCAGTGGTGGTGTGCAGGAGGAAGCTGATTAATGATTATCTCTCATCCTTGATGTTTCTTTCTCTCCCTCTCCCTTTCTCTCTGTAATCAATAAGAATATGTTTAAAAGGCGAGGGAAGGTCAATAGCTTTAAAATTGTCTCAGAAAAATTACTGCAACCTACATTTTTTAATTGATAACCATATGGTTTAACGGTTCCAATATTCTATGTTTCTATTTGAGACATATAGCTACAGAAATATCTTTTAAATTATATTCTTTATTCTGGAAGATTGAAAGGTTGTGAATGGATGTGAAGAGTTAATAATTAGCACTATGCGTGGTTATAGTGAGTTAAGGAATATGGGTTGATGCGTGGGGCAAACTGTGTCTAAGTTTCCAAGCAACTTACAAATTAATCGTTTCTTAAATGAAATTTAAAATAAAAGCTTGTTGTGATTGATGTTTAAATTATCATTTATATTTAATTTTTATTGTTTCCTTCAAAAAAATGTCTCTTACAGCCCTGACTGGTTTGGCTCAATGGATAGAGCGTTGGCCCGTGGACTGAAAGATCCCAGGTTCAATTCCAGTCAAGGGCATGTACCTGGGTTGCAGGCACATCCTCATTGGGAGGTGTACAGGAGGCAGCTGATCCATGTTTCTCTCTCATGGATGTTTCTAACTCTCTATCCCTCTCCCTTCCTCTCTGTAAAAAGTCAATAAAATATATTTTTTAAAAATGTCTCTTACATTTTTGAAAAACAAAAGCCTTACCTGTATAATATCATCTATAATCTGCAGCTGTGAACAATATTTCTAATAAATAATTAAATTGGAAAGAAATCATTAAAATGTTTCCATTTTAATATGCTTTAATTTGATTTTTAACATAATGATTAAAATTTGTTTAAATATGAGCTTGTGTCATTAACTAATTTTTTAAAATAACAATTAAATGCCATAAGAAAATACAAACCTGGTCAGAGTTTAAAAATTATTAATCATACCAAACTGTAATAAATCACTACTTAATCTAATTCAGACGCCTTCTATTTTCTGCAGGCTTAAGCAATAACATTTCTAACTCTTGAGAATTTTTAGTTTGAAGTCTGAAGTCCTCCCCAATATAAGGATAGTTAGTACCCAAAGCCCTTAAATATCATTGCAGTTAGGGAATTATCAGAGTAAATACTGTTGAAAAATTCCCTAAAGTATTTTATTTCTCTTTTTATGACAAACAGAGAAAGAAATAAAATTACATAAAAGAGATTGTATCTCAATATTTGCTAACAAAATAAAATCAAAAGGAATGACTCGCCTTTCCCTAAATTGAGTCCTTTAAAATTTGAGACAAGAACCTGAGTTTTTCCCTATTTTCAACTGAATCTTACAAACCATTGCTCATATTGTCACAGTGGCTATACAGTTATTTTTCAAAGAGGTTAAAACTACAAATGAAACATTACTAAGACATATACTGTAAAGACCAAATATGGATGAGTTTTGCATCAAAAGTGTAAAATTAACCCCACAATCATAAATATCGGGAGGAATAAATAAAATAGCCTGAGGAAAAGAAACGGATGTGATCTAACCAAATCACTAAAATAATTTGTTTACAAAATAAGATTTTATCAGCCTATAGTGTCCTAGAACCAAGGACACATCTATAAATCTGGTTAAAGGTTTTATAAAAACAATCTTAGATAAATATAAACAATTTAAAACTGCATGATAGAAGATACTTTACAAGTGTTCATGTGAAACAAATTATCTGAAATTGAGGTAAATAACACCTGACAAGCTATTTCTCAAAGAGAGCACTTGTAAAACGTGGACCTATTTATATAGATTTGTTATTATCATAGGACTGGAAATTTGGTTTCCATTGCTTTTCTTAAATTTGAAAAATTCACTGTTAACACACTTAGGGCATCAAGTTACATAATATCACTTACAGAGAATTAGGTGAACCATGTCAAGAGCACATCCATTATTACTTCCCTTTCTATATCTTCAATTGAACAACAACAAAAAAAAAATCCATCTGGCAAAGAAGAAATTAAAAAAAAACAAAACACCTGGAAAACCAATGGCAATTGAAACCCAACAATTCAAAACCTATGAGACACAGTGAAAGAAGTCTTGAGAGGGAAGTTTATAGCTCTACAGGCATACACCAAAAACAAAACAAAACAAGAAAAAATGGTAATAAATCATGTAACCCTACAACTTAAAAAATTAGAAAGAGAACAACAAGAACAGCCCAGCGTGAGCAGAAGGAAGGAGATAATAAAGATCAGAGCAGAGCCCTAACCAGTTTGGCTCAGTGGATAGTGTGTTGGCCTGTGGACTGGCCAGGTTCGATTCCAGTCAAGGGCATGTACCTTGGTTGTGGGCACATCCCCAGTAGGGGGTGTGCAGGAGGTAGCTGATCAATGTTTCCAATTCTCTATCCCTCTCCCTTCTTCTCTGTTAAAAAAACATAAATAAAATATATTTTTTTAAAAAAGATCAGAGTAGCCTTAATTGGTTTGGCTCAGTGGATAGAGCGTCGGCCTGCAGACTGAAGGATCCCAGGTTCGATTTCGGTCAAGGGCATGTACCTTGGTTGTGGGCACGTCCCCAGTAGGAGGTGTGCAGGAGGCAGCTTATCGATGTTTCTCTCTCATCGATGTTTCTAACTCTCTATCCCTCTCCCTTCCTCTCTGTAAAAAATCAATAAAATATATTTTAAAAAGAGATCAGAGCAGAAATAAATGACATGGAGACAAAAAAATACAAAAGATCAGTGAAACCAAGAGCTGGTTCTTTGAAAGGATAAACAAGATTGATGAACCTCCAGCCAGGCTGACCAAGAAGCAGAGAGTCAGAAATGAAAGGCAAAATAACAACAGACCCCACAGAAATACAAAAAATTGTTAAAAAATATTAAGAACAACTCTAGTCCAACAAACTAGAAAACATAGAGGAAATGGACATACTCCTGTAAAAATACAACATTCCAAACTCAATCACTGAGAATCTAAAAATCTTAAAAGACCAATAATTATGGAGGAAATTGAAGCAGTCATCAAAAAGCTTCCAGCAAACAAAAGCCTGGTGGTTTCACAGAGGAGTTTTACCAAACATTCAAAGAACTAAAACCTATCCTCCTCAGATGATTCCAAGGAAAAAAAGGAGACATATATACTACTATTTATAATACTTTAAACAATAAAATAAAATTAACACAAACAAAGTTAAGAGGAAGGAACACTTCCAAGCTCATTTTATGAAGCCAGCATCATCCTAATACCAAAACAAGATAAATACAACACAATGAAAGAGAATTACAGGCCCATATCCCTCATGAACATAGATGCCAAAATCCTCAACAAAATTCTAGCAAATCAGATCCAGCATTATATCAGTAGGATTTATCCCAGGGATGCAATGATGGTACAATATCCACAAATCAATAAATGGGATAAATCACATAAACAAATTGAGAGACAAAAATCACATAGTCTTATCATTTGATGCAGAAAAAGCATTTGACAAAATCCAACACCCTTTCTTGATAAAAATTCTCAGCAAAATGGGAATAGAGAAATCATACCTCAACATAATAAAAGCCTTCTAATCTAATAAAAAAGTAATATGCAAATTGACCATCACTCTGAGACGCCTAAGCCACACCCACCAACCAATCAGAGTGGCTGTATGCAAATTAACCCAGCCAAGATGGCGGCCGGCAGCCACGGAGCTGGAACAAGCGGGAGGCTTCCGTTCTTCCATTGCAACTGCCTGACTAGGCCAGCAGGCCTCTGCTCAAGCAACAACATTTCAATTATAGAAGCCACAGAGCTGAAGCAAATAGGAGGCTTCCATTGTCTGCCTAAGCCTCCACTCAAGGTAACAAAGTTTCAATTATAGAAGATAAATAAACCCCAGAAACCTGATTCCAGCCAGTCTCCCTGGGACCTTGGGTCAATGGGAGCTGTGGACAGCCTGAAAATAGCCCTCAGCCCTTCACCCAGGTTGGCCACACACCCATAGGTTGAGGGTTCCCACTGGAGGGCTTGGCCAGCCTACAAACAGCCATCAGCCCTTCACCCAGGCTGGCCAGGCACACCAGAAGGAGGACATCCCCTGATGGGTCCCAGACTGTGAGAGGGCACAGGCCAGGCTGAGGGACCCACCTGAGTGCACAAATTTTTGTGCACCGGGCCCCTAGTATATGATAAACCTATAGGCAACATCATACTCAATGGGCAAAAACTAAAACCATTTCACCTAATAACAGGAATGAGATTCAGATGCTCATTTTCACGACTCCTGTTTGACATAGTTCTGGAAGTGCTAGCCATAACAATTACACAAGAAGAAATAAAAGGTATCCAAGTTGGAAAAGAAGATGTAAAATTGTAATTATTTGCAGATGACATGACACTGTACATAGAAAACCCTAAAGACTCCATAAAAAATTATTAGACTTAATAAATGAATTTGGCAATGTAGCAGGATACAAAATTAATGCCACGAAATAAACAGCATTTCTATACACAATACTAAACTTACAGAAAGAGAGGCTAAAAAAATTCCCATTTACCACCACACCAAAATTATTAAGATATCTAGAAATAGAATTAACTAAAGAGGTAAAAGACCTCTACTCAGAAAAATACAGGACACTGGAAAGAGAGATAGAGGAAGACATAAAGAGATGGAAGAACATACCATGTTCATGGATTGGTAGAATCAACATCATTAAAATGTCCATACTATCCAAAGCAATCTATAGATTTATGCACTCCCCATTAAAATACTAATGGCATATTTCACAGACCTAGGAAAAACTTTCCAGAAATTCATCTGGAGTAAAAAAAGACCCTGAATAGCTGCAGTTATCTTGAGAAAGAAGAACAAAGTAGGAGGGATCTCAATATCAGATATCAAGCTGTATTACAAAGCCACTATTCCCAAAACTGCCTGGTATTACCAAAAGAACAGACATATAGATAGAACAGAGAACCCAGAAATCAAACCAAACCACTATGCTTAATTAATATTTGACAAAGGAGGCAAAAGCATACAATGGAGTCAAGAGAGTACCTTCAATAAATGGCATTGGAAAATTGAACAGATACATGCAAAAAATGAAACTAGACCACCAACTTACACAATACACAAAAATAAATTCAAGCCCTAGCCAGTTTGGCTCAGTGGATACAGCGTCAGCCTGCGGAATGAAGGGTCCCAGGTTCGATTCCAGTCAAGGGCACATGCCTGGGTTGTGGGCTATATCCCTAGTGGGGGGCATGCAGGCGGCAGCGATAAAGGATTCTCTCTCATCAATAATGTTTCTATCTCTCTCTCCCTCTTCCTTCCTCTCTGAAATCAATAAAATATATATAAAAAATTAGTAAACAAATTCAAAATGGATAAAAGACTTAAACATAAGATAGGAAACCATAAAAATATTAGAGAAATCCACAGGTAGCAAAATCTCAGACATATGCTGAAGCAATATCTTTACAGATACAGCTCCTAGAGCAATGGAAACTAAAGAGAAAATAAACAAATGGAATTATATCAAAATAAAGAGCTTTGGTATAACGAAACAAACCATCAACAAAACAACAAGAAAGCCCACTGCATAGGAAAACATATTTTCCTATGCTATCACTGATAAGGGTTTAATCTCAAACATTTACAGGGAACTCATACAACTTAACAAAAGGAAGATAAACAACCCAATCAAAAAATGGGCAATGGACCTAAATAGATACTTTTTGAAAGAGGACATAATGAAGGCCAAGAGACATATGAAAACATGCTCAAAGTCACTAATCATTTAAGAGATGCAAATCAAAATGACAATGTGGTACCATCTCACACCTGTCAGAATGGCTACAATCAACAAAGGACAAGTGCTGGAGAGGATGTGGAGAAAAAGGAACCTTCATGCACTGCTGGTGGGAATGCAGACTGGTGCAGCCACTGTGGAGAACAGTAAGGATTTTCCTCAAAAAACTAAGAATGGAACTGCCATTTGACCCAGTGATCCCACTTTTAGGAATATATCCCAAGAAACTAGAAACACCAATCTGAAAGGATATGTGCACCCCTATGTTCATAGCAGCACAATTTACCATAGCTAAAATTTGGAAACATCAGCAAATGAGTGGATTAAAAAACTGTGGTATAATAAATGGAATACTACTCTGTGGTAAAATTAAAAGAAGGAATTCTTACCATTTTCTTTTCTTTTTTTTAATAATATACTTTATTGATATTTTACAGAGAGGAAGGGGTAGGGATAGAGAGTTAGAAACATCAATGAGAGAGAAACATCGATCAGCTGCCTGCTGCACACTCCCTACTAGGGATGTGCCTGCAACCAAGGTACATGCCCTTGACTGGAATCAAACCTGGGACCCTTGAGTCCGCCGACCGATGCTCTATCCACTGAGCCAAACTGGTTAGGGCTCTTACCATTTTCAACAGCATGGATGGAACTGGAGAGCATTATGCTAATCAAAATAAGCCAGTCAGAGAAAGGTAAACATCACATGATCTCACTCATTTGTGGAATAAAATGAACAACATAAACTGATGAACAAAAACAGATCCAGAGACAGAGAAGCATCTATCAGACCATCAAACCTCAGAGGGAAGGTAGGGGAAGGTGGGGGTGAGGGGGAGAGATCAACCAAAGGACTTGTATGCATGCATAAGTCTAACCAATGGACACAGACACCAGGGGGGTGAGGGCATGACAGGGGATGGGGGGCAATGGAGGAATAAGGACACATATGTAATACCTTAATCAATAAAGAAAAAATAATCCATCTGGATGTGTAAACTGCTCCCCCTAAAGGAATGTGAAGCACATTCAGATCACAAGTTTCTAGTTAGTGTATCAATCCTTTTGTATATGAAATGAATTTAAAGTTTCCTAATGGGATTTGACCTTCAAAGTATATAACTTTCATTTTCCATGTCCCCAAACCCCATTCTTCAGCTGCATGAAAGAGTCATCATCTCCTTGCAGGTGATGGTCATTATTAATCAAAACCTGTCCCTTATACTCTGCTATACTTTTGGTTTAGAAAGAGTAACATTTGCTAAGGCTTATTGTATCATACTGATAATTCTGTTAATTTGCGGTTGACAAAAACATCTAAAACCCCTCTGAAGTGTTTAACTCGATATATTCTTTGGCTCTAAGGACATTCTTACCTTTCTCTTCACAGTTTCATGTAAAGTACACTGAAAAGTCACCAACATCTTGGGGAGATATGTAGGGAGTCTTTCATACATGTAGACGCAAAGCATGAGCATCAGAACTGGATTATATTCACAGATGTCACGGGCCTAGTTTTAAAGAAGAGAAATATAAATAAGAGGATCTACAGGAAAAAAAAACATATAATTAGAGCAAAAGCATAGTACATCAGTTGCTGAAATACTTGAAAACTTTTTTAAATGTTGCTGATTGGCAATGGTACTGAAATGTAGACACAACAAACAAAATATTGCTTTGAATTGGAAGAGCTCGATCTAAATATTAAAAGATGTATGAGAAGTATTGTATCACAATGACCTCAGAAGCTGAAAGCCTCTGTAAAAGCTAGTCAGAGGTCAGAAAAGTGTTATACACTAAAAATCCTGACTAATGTCACTGAGACACCATCCCTAAGTTATTAAATGCCATAGCATGCAGTAAAAGAAAACTTGAGAGGTAGACAAACTATTTATGTAAAAGATGGCAAAAGAGTTTCAAGCAAAAGCCCAAGGGAGAAGGTAACACATGAGATAACCTTGAAGACTGGATTTTAAATAGGCTGTGTTTGGTTGGAAGTAAAAGGTATATTTTATCAGAAAGACAAAGAAATATAGGGAAAGGATATAGGAAAGTACAGTGTTCATTTGGAAGCAGTATAATTTGAATCATGCATAAGATGAGAAAGGAGGGGTAGAGGAAGAAAAGACTAAAGAGTACAAAGACCACATTGTGGAGGGCATGAATGCCAGGGTGAAGGACTTAATTCCTGATCAAGAAATAACACAAGAGCAACAATTCAAGTGGATTAAGCAGCAGATGGTTGGGGAATACTTTTCCCAGAACAGACAAATTATAACAAGGCAGAAAATGCAATTATAGTGATAAACAACATCAAATAGTGATGGTAGTTGGAATATGTTTGAGATAAAATCCAGACTAGAGAGGAAAAACAGCAGAGACAATGAATGTAGCCAGAATGCATATTGAAGCTAAAAAGTAGAGTCAGCAGAAGCAAGGATTCCTTCTATCAGTTTATGTAGTGCCTTCGATCTCCTAGAACAAGGTGGAGGTAGTGGGGGAGAATTATTCATAGCAAAAAGGAATTGGGATTGGTTTGAGATGATGATTCAAAGACATAAAACACTACTGATAAACAAACAACTGTCATTTTCAATATACAGGGAGCTCTCTATACTTCCATGAAAGGAAGATCATAGTGTGATTTAATGGCACACATCCAGGTTAGCAACTCAAAATGATCTGGGCCTAGCCTGCAAATGTATACAGTGTGAGAGCTAAGGAAATATAAAAGTGTTACAGTGAGTACCCCCTTACTCTCCATTTCACTTTCCACAGTTTCAGTTACCTGTGGTCTAGTGCAGTCCAAAAATATTAAAAAGAAAATTCCAGAAATAATTCATAAGTTGTAAATTGTCCACTATTCTCAGTAGTGTAACAAAATCTCACTCAATCCTGCCCAGGATGTGAATAACCCCTTTGTCCAGTGTCTCCATGCTGTGTTTACCACCCACCCTTTAGCCATATGGTACGCATCTCAGTCACCAGATCAGCTGTCACAGTATCACAGTGCATATGTCACCCTTATTTTACTTTATAATGTCCCCAAAGCACAAGAGTACTGATGCTGACAATTTAGATATGCCAAAGAGAAGCTGTAAAGTGTTTCCTTTAAGTGAAAAGGTAGATGTTCTCAACTGTATAAGGAAAGAAAAATACTGTATACTGAGGCTACTTAGATCTACTGTAAAAGTGAGTCTATCCATGAAATTGTTAAGAAGGAAGAAATCCATGCTGGTTTGCTAAAAGAGAACATATTTATATAATTTTTATTACAATATATTAGAACTGTTCTTTTTTATTAGTAGTTATTGTTGTCAATCTCTTACTGTGCCTAACCATATGTTAAATTTTATCATAAGTATATATGTAAAGGAAAAAACATAGTATATAGTATACAGACTGTTCAGGCATCTGTGGTCTCAGGCACCCACCGGGAGTCTTGGACCTATCTCCAGTGGATAAGGGGTGGACTACTCACTCTATGTGGAGCTAAGACACTTGACTCTAAAATTTGGCAGCAGTTACCAGAGAATAATTTTTATAGTCTATCTGATCATCTGTTAATTTGCATTTTCAAAAACATTCTTTTCCTTTTTTTTTTTTTTTTTTTTTTGGAGGAAGAGAAGAGTTTATTCTTTCTTGTTTTGTCAATAAGCAGTAAGGTTTACCAATAAAGGTAACCTGGGAGGGGACCGCTAGTAAAAAAATAAGAGAACTGGCCTTCCTCAGCAGGGAAGAAAGCTGCCAGTAATTATGACCTGAGAGGAACTAAGAAAGATACCAAAATTCCAAGTTTTCTCATCAGTGTTCTCATCAGAAATGTGGCCTCACATTTCTTCAATAAAGACAACTATAGTCAACAGTGAAGTTATTTAATCTAAGAACAAACTAAATAATTAAATACAGAGTTTAATTCCCACAAGTGAAGAATATGACTCTGCTGGGCCCTATGAGATGGACCAGACTATGGGTGTGAGCTAAAGAAGGCTGTCTAGGGGGATGGAAGATGTATCTGTTGGGAGAAGGAGAACACTTGTGGCAAAACACTCTGGGCTCAAGTCTGAGGTCAACAGAAGTATTCTGAACACTGTTTTAGTGACTATAACATAAAAGATGTACATAGAAATATAAAAACTATTCCAAAAGCTTGCATTTCAAAATTAGAAATGAAAAAATATAGTTGATAATGAAGATATAAAGTGGAAAACCAGAGAAAAGAGCATTCTTACCTTTCTTCATGATAAATTTCAATTAAACTAAGCTAAATTATAATTTGCACTTTAGTGTAAATTAACTACAATCCTAGGCTTAAAAGGCCACGTGTTAATTTAAGTTACGGTTCCTTAACACAAGATTTTCATGTGAAGTATCTTTCAAATACATAATCATTATTTTCTCCATATAGGTCAAACCTAGAAGAACTTTGATTATATTGATCCATTTTTACCCATGATGACAGTATTTCTTATTGGACTAACAAATGATGGAGAATTAAACCCAAAAAAATCATAATAGAGAAAATGCTAGAATAGAAGTCTGGTATCACCAGCTTTCAAACTAGACACAAACCATAACTATCAGTATCCACTGACATACTGTGATATCACGGAGGACATTGTTCATTGCCTTCCCAATGATCTCCTTTCTTCCTTACTAAAAATCCCAATTTTTGTGGGTGTCCCATTATCTTTATCAAACATTGTTTTAGCTGTAAGTATGGGATGCAATTCTGACCAATGATATGCAATGGGAAATATGTTGTGGGACTATTGAGAAAGGTTTAACTTAAGGAAAAATAGAAGCACAATAAAAGGGTGCTTCTCAACCAGCCCCAAGCAGAGCTGTGAGATGGTGTTACATGAGAATTTCAGTAGGGATTTCGTGGGTGTTAGTGCACATATAAGCAGGGAAGCTGAGAAGCACTGAGCTAAATGAATCTCTGAAAACTCTTTTGAAAAACTGAATAACTATCCCTATAATAGTCTACTCCCTGATTTCATCTTATGTAAAATATTCGATTTATTTTTAAACCACTTTTATACAAGATTTCTGTTATTTAAGGCTGAAATATCTTAGTTGATAAAATCAAACAAAATTTAAAAGTCAGATCAATTATTCACCATTAGCTCTCCTACTACTCAGTGAATTATATGTAGTTCAATCTCTATAAATGTTTATTATATTTATTTTTATATCCATATATCTCCATATGAAAATGAAAATACATTCTACATTGAGTCCAAAAAATTCCCAGAATACTTTTGTTTAACATAAAAAGCATGTCATGAAAAGGAGACTATGTAACAACTATATAGTCCAACTCCCAAGATTCCACAACAAGACACAAAAATGGCTCAGAAACTTATCTAGCTGATTCAACAGTTGCAAAGGACATGAAAAATAAGAAACAAACACTAATAAATAAATCCAGTGCTAAATTTCACAGGATTCAAATCTGGATCAGTAGTAAGCATCAGTATTAATTCATTATGGCTACATTAATGTAAAGGTGATAATTTTATACTCTGACATTTAAGGTGGTTGGTAAATCCAGGCTGATTAAAAGTTAGTGAATTATCCCTAGCTGGTTTGGCTCAGTGGATAGAGCATCGGCCTGCAGACCAAAGGGTCCCAGGTTAGATTCCAGTCAAGGGCACATTCCTGGGTTACAGTCTTGGTCCAATGTGCAGGAGGCAGCCAATCAATGATTCCCTCTCATCATTGATGTTTCTATCTCTCTCTTCCTCTCTGACTCTCTGAAATTATATATATATATATATATATATATATATATATATATATATATATATATATAATAAATAAAATAAAATAAAATAAAATAAAATAAAATAAAATAAAATAAAATAAAATAAAATAAAATAAAATAACAGTTAGTGAATTAGAATTGGCTGTGAAAAGCCTGGTAATTATCTGCTACATTAATTGTCAATTTCTCCAGTCATCAGATTTCAGGCATCTTTACACTTTTAAGTAGATAGACATTTTTTAATGTCTTTATCTCTATAATTAAAATAAATATTTTGAGTCAACATATCTAAGGAAATCAAAAAGGAAAAGAGAGAATCATAACATGATGAATTATATTTTCTAAATAAACATATTTTAAGATTCTTATGAACCTCCAATAAATTCTCAAGGACTACATCAAACACCAATGTCCCATGCAACTTTTCCTGGTTTCCTTATTATAATGGCTTCTCTCTCCTTTGATTCCCATAGCATATTGTTTCTGTCTATTATGGAATTCACTGTCCGCTTTGCATCAGCTCTTTTTCATGTATTTGTCACTCTTAGTTGATTAATATCTTTGAAGGCATAAGTGCAGTTTAACCATAGTACCCCTTGCAGGGTCTATCCAGTGACTTTCATAAAGGAGATTCAATAATTTGTTCAATTGATGGGAATTATAATATATTTTCATTCTTCCAAACCAAAATCTTTTATTAGAGTTCTTCTTTAAAACTCTCTTATATAAAACTCTGACCAAAACCTTGATTACAGTTTAGCTTTACAACTTTACCAATATAAAGAATGTAAATGTCACACGTGGTACAAAGTGACTTTAACTACTTTATATCAATGCACATTTAGTACCAGAATGTGAGTTGATATAAAGTGGTTCCTTACACCTGCTAGAAATAAAATACTTTTGTCCTTGACCAATTGAAATTGGATTTTCACTGCTCTGTGTTCTCTTGTCTCCAGTCCACCTCCTCTCAGTCCATCCTCAACATTAATATAAGCGTAAATGCATTTATTCCCATAATACCCACAAAGTAAACTGCTGACTTGCATGCTGATTCAAGATCTCAATACATGCCCATGCCTATTTCTAACCCCAAATTTCAACCCAGGCAACCTAGTAACATATGTGACTTGTTTACATTTGTTAGAGAGAGGTGGGGAGAGGAAGAGGGAGAGGGAGGGGGTGAGGAAGGGAAAGAGGGACAACAGGCCCAAAATAGAATCAATTGTGCTAAGTCCATGTCACCAAACTGAGACTTAATGGTAACCCAATTGCAGTTTCAGCCTCTCCCAATAATATAATCCTAACCAGTCAGTCTGGAATTTCCTGGTCAGCACTAGTGAGGACATCTGCCTGATAGACCTCACTACTATCCCTCAAAGAAAGGTGATCTTGCCTCAAACAATCCACTCTTTCCCAGTCATTTCCTTGTCCCACCTCCTCCTTTCTGTCTATAAAACCCTCCACTTTATACAGCTCCATGGAGCTCCTCTTTAGGAGCTAAATGGGATGTTGCTGATTCATGAATAAAGCTAAACAGATCTTTAAATTTACTCAGCTTAATTTTGTTCATTCTATATTTTGTTTAGGCCATATCCTGTGAGTAAACACCTTCTTATCATTTCCAATCAAAATCCAATCTACCCTTCAAGAACCCAAATAACTCCTGCCTCCTCCACCGAGTCTAGAACATTGATCTCTCCCCTTATCTGAATTCTACACTTTATTTTTTACACACATTGACAGTGAAATGAATAGAATATTATTTATCCTTTAACATGTATATATCTTAATAATTCAATAAATTTGTATATTCTTCAAGTTGGGAATAATTTCTACCATTTCATTATTGTAAAGTAACAAACAAAGTGCCCCAAAATGTTAAGCACACAATATATTTTGGATTACTATTGAGGACTTAATGTGAAAAGCTAGATGGAATTACAACTTGGAGGTCCAAATGTAATTAAAATGTATGCTGCCATTATGATCTTTACATGAATACTTATTTTAAAACCAAAGTGAAATATTTTATTTTTTGTTACTAAATTAAAATATGATAATACAATATCTATATTCAAATAACTCTGCTCTTTGAATTCATTCTTAGAGTTCAGGAAGGTTAATAAAGCATTCATTCTTGCAGTTTAAGAAAACTGGACCTATCACTAAAACTTTCTTTTTATGTATAGTTTGATGTACATAATTATACATATTTTAAAATGTCCAGTAGAAATCTATAAAGTCATATTTCAATTTTCACATTTTAACAATATCCCATGAAAAGACTGTTTCAATTTAAATTTAAAATGTGTCAATAAAGGAACATTAGAAAGGAGTCAACTAACATTTTTCCCAAGAAGATATACTAATGGCCAATAAAAAGGTATATAAAAAGGTACTCAACATCACCAATCTTGAGGGAAATGTAAGCAAAACCACAATGAGATAGATATCACTTTACATCTGAAACTATGGCTACTATCAAAAATATAAGAAATAACAAGTATTGGAAAGGATGTGGAGAAAAGGAAACCCTTCCTTATGTTGGCAAGAATGGTGCAACCACTATAGAAAACTGTATGGAGGTTCCTAAAAAAAATTAAAAAACAGAACTGCCATATGGCCCACAATTCTACTTCTGGGTATATATCCAAAGGAAATGAAATTGGTATCATAAAGAAACCAGTACCCCCATATTCAACTGTAGATTCCTAATAGTCAAGATATGGAAAGAGATAAATGTCTGTGGACAGATGAATGGATAAAAAATGTGGTACATACTTACAATGAAATATTATGTAGTCATAAAAAACAAATTCCTGCCATTTGTGACAACATGGATGAACTTGGAGGACATTATGCTAAGTGAAATAAGCCAGACACAGAAAGGCAAGTATTGTTTGATTTCAATTATATGTGGAATCTAAAAACTCAATCTCATAGAAGCAGAGAGTAGAATGGGTGTTTGCCAGGAGGTGGAGATGGGGGAAATGGAGATATGTTTGTCAGAGGTTATGAACTTTAAGGTTATAATATGAATAAGTTCTGGGAATGTAATATAAAGCGATGGTTGTTATGGTTGTTAAAAGTGAATTGCATACTTAAAATCTGCTAATAAAGTAATCTTAAGCGTTCTCACCATGCACACACAAAAATGGTAACTATGTGAGGTGATGAATGTTTTAATTAACTTGATTGTGGTAATCATTTCTCTCTCTATATAAATCATCATGATGTTGCACACCTAGGAAAATCACATCATATAAACTAAATATATATAATTTTATTTGCCAATCATATCTAACAAAGCTTGGAAATAAGTAAAGAAGACACTCATAAAATATTTATAGAATGTGTGATATAAAGGTACTCACCTGAACGCCAACGATAAAGCCAATTGCACGAAGGCTATCCACAACAATCGCACAATTGTGAAAATACTGTTCAGGACCTTTTGGTTGTGTGTACATATTTATAAAATAAGGGTAAATCTGGAAAAGACAACAATCAAACCTTTCAGTTATGGAATAAAATTATTGCTTTTTAACTATTCTCTGTAATTCAACAGAGAATCATTTAAATATGAACATTTGTCTGCAATGTACTACTGCAATATAAGAATAAACAAAAAGGTAATGCTGGCCATGCAGCTTTTGGTGTTAAATAAAATAAAAACATTTAAAAGAATCAGTTTGCAGAAAATAATTGGAACTTAAATTATCAAGTTCTCTCAAATAATACCATAAAAATAACTCTTACCAGAAACGGACAATAGGCTCCCAACACTGCGGCAAAAACAAGGCCATCTGAAAGGTGTTTGCCAAAATTTAGTACCCATCTCTCAGAGGGAATACCTGTTTCCCAAAAAAAAAAAAAAAAAGAGTAAATATAACAATAGTTTTACTTCTCTAAAAAGATATCTTATGGAAATTTGAGCAATAGTCAATGAAATATTTGCCTTTGCTTGGAAAAGAAAAATCATATTATTTTGGAAATAAAAACAGAACTTAAACCTCACTTAATATCAGAAAATAGAGCTGTGAGATTTTATAAGCAATTGCAAAAGTTGTCTCCTTTATGTTTGAATCGCTTTGAATAATACACTACCATATAGAAATAGAAGAAAAATCCCGAATTTTAAAATTACTCATTCTGTACAGTAACTTGAAATTCAAATGTTTGATCGCAATTATCAACATGGATAAAGAGGCTCAAAAGATTAGAGTTACTTGTAACTCTAAATTTTAGTGCCAGCTTCCCTATTTGTTGTAGAAATTCCTCCACATGTAAGATATGTGGAAGGAGTTGGAAACTTATGGTTTCAAGAAACAAAAATCTATATTAATAATAGCTTAGGTGGTTGTCATGCCCTAACGTCATCATAGGATGGCCATTACAAGATGGCCATTTGCACAGTGGAGGCGAGACCCAGAGGAGGTGGGTCACAGCAGGGAAGGGCAGTAGTGGGAGATCAGGCTGGCAGGGGAGGGCAGTTGGGGGCAATCAGGCTAGCAGGGGAGAGTAGTTGGGGGCCATCAGGCTGGCAGGGGAGGGGAGTTGTGGGCGATCAGGCCAGCCGGGCAGGGCAGTTGGGGGCAATCAGGCTGGCAGGGAAGCAGTTAGGGAGCTGTCAGGCTGGCAGGCAGAAGCAGTTAGGGGCAATCAGGCAGGCAGACGAGCAGTTAGGAGAGAGCAGTCCCAGTTTGTGAGAGGGATGTCCAACTGCCTGCGGGATTGGGCCTAAACTGGAAGTCCAACATCCCCCAAGGGGTCTCAGATTAGAAAGATTGCAAGCCAGGCTGAGGGACACATGCCCCTCCCCTACCCTCGGGCCTCTAGTTGAACTATAAAAGATAACAAGATGGAGGAGTAATAAAAGAATTTTGAAGCTGAGACTAGGACAAAAGACAAAGTATCTGGATATTTAGTAAATATCTGAAAGACTGTACTATATTAGGGAGAGAGGGGGTGATTCAAACATTGGAAATCATTGCTATGTTGGATACGACATTTCCTTTTTTAAAGTGCTTCTAGAAGAGCATTGGTTATTACTGGTTTGAGATGATTCCTTGTATGAAAACAAGAAGAAAAACTGGTGACGTTCATAAATTCCCTCAAATCTCTTAATTCCCATTTTCTTTGAAGAACAAACCATGACAAGATATACATGTCATGTATTTTAATCCCACAAATCAGGACTACTTTACATCTGAACTGGAAAATGTCATTTCTCTGAAACCACAGATGTCCTGGATACTTCACAGAAAGAGTGCCGAGTACTTTTCACCTGAGATGCTACAACATTGAATGTTTCTATAGAACTTTTATAGGATACTATTTCAAAAATCAACCTAGTGAACAAAGGTTACTAGAAATTTTTGATTAATACATAGCAAACAATATTCTGCACTGATTTTTCAAACTATTTTTCCTGATAAGCCTCTAAATAACTATATTTGATATAAGATGATATACATCAAAGTAATGATTTTAAAATGTACATTTCTAGTTGGTTGTAAAATTATAACCTAACTGTGCTTCTCTTAATGTGCTTCTCATGTCTTCCAATAAAAGCAAAGGGTCTCACTTTTGTGGCCAATATTCATTTTTCAATGAACTAGGAGCAATTTCTAACTTTAATCTGAAAAGGGCAATTTACTAGCTTTTTAAGTTGATGGTGAATCAGTCAATTAGCAGGGGATATAGACCGTGTCCTCTAAGTATCCCATCTTCATCTTGTACCAACATTAGAGAAGGGGTAGAAATTTCCCTGAAGGAGCTTAACATCTTGTGGAGGAAAGATCACTCCCATAAAGAGAAATAAGTAATGAAAAATTTCCTAACTAGAGACTAATGAATAGATAAAAATATATAAAAAAACTAAGTGTTATACTGTTACTATCAATTCCACAACTTCAACCCAGCGATCCATTATGACTTCCCCCATTTCCTTATATCTAACTTCTTTCTTCAACAGTTAAAAATCTAATTCTTATAATCTACAATAAATTTATTTATTTATTCAACACTAGTATAATATACATTACTATCGGAATTGCAAACCCATACTCCTGCAAGAAAGTAATGTGTATGTATAGTGTTTTTGTCTTTAGTTCTACAATATGCAGTAATATTGTTTTCAAAAGATAACTAAGACAAGCTCCTTTCTTCTCCATTACATTGAGTGAGGTTGTGAAACATATGTAATGCTGTTACATCTGTCATTTGTCACAGTCTACATTCCATCCTGGATTACTTCCATGTCTTGGTTGGTTAAAAAATACATATACTAACATTCAGTCACTCTTTGGGTTATAGCCTCTAGGATTCTGACATATACATTGTCATGTATTTACCACCACAATCCAAACAGAAAAGTTTTATCACCCACCCCCAAACATTCCCATCTGCATTTTAGAGTCAACATAAAAACTGTGGTGGTATTTTCATTGGAGTTGTACCATTTTCATATCTTAACAATAGTCTTCAAGTCCATGTGCATATATTTGATATGTTTTTCTATTTACTTAGTTCTTTATAAGAAGCTGATTTCTTTCATCAGCATTTTGTAATGTTCAGCATGTATATCCTCCACATGCTTTGCTAAGTTTATACTTAAGCATTTTATTCTATGGCAAATTATATAAATTTCTAATTTCAATTGTTTAATGCCATTATATAGAAATATAATTTACTTTTGTATACTGCTCATAAATCTTTCATCCCGGATAAACTCATATATTACTCACACAGTAGTCCTATGAGCTTTTTATAGATAGTTTAGGATTTTCTACTTAACTGTCATGTCAAATCCCAGCCCCTTTCCCAAGGTTAGAGATGGTGTGTGTGTTTCTTTATTCAGCTGCAATGTGTTTTCACCAAAGCTCTAAGGATGACAGTGTTGTCCATCTCCCCATAGATTAAAGCTTTCGTTCT
The DNA here is from genome assembly GCA_004026665.1 of Murina feae. NCBI lineage: Eukaryota > Metazoa > Chordata > Mammalia > Chiroptera > Vespertilionidae > Murina > Murina feae. Next base: position 93,187 of record PVJC01000193.1, read on the forward strand.
ATAGGGAATATAGGGGTCTGCACAAACTACTTGCCCCTTCCCAAGGTCTGCACTATAGGAAGCGTATTCTCCAGACTCACTCCCATCATTTCTGTGAGCAGCCAGTAAGGTTTGTAGAGTAACAACCTGCAACAGAACACAGACTCACCCTATAACTGTGACCTCTAGCGACTTCATGCCCTCTCACTAGTGTATACTTGACCTCTACCAATTCACTAAACACCTTAACTCAACTCTTCTCATCAGTGTCTAGTTGTTTCTACCACAAGTAGACAATTGATAATATCCCATTTCTTCCTGTAAGCACCTACTCCTTATTGGATTTTGGGTCACTTTGTTGGCCTATAGCCTCAGCTTCCTTGGGAAGCTTTAAAACACTGACAATTTACTGTTGGTATGGCTTCTGCTATACAAAATCAAAATAGGTTGCAACAAAACAAAACCATGAAAACCTCAGAACTTATAATATTATTCATATATTTCTTCTTTTAAATTTGAGGCATATTTTAGGAAACAGTATTTCTTGTGGTGGACAAATATTATCTTACTAGTGGCCTGGTGCATAAAATTTGTGCACAGGGTGAGGGATGGTTCCCCTTAGCCCAGCCTGCACCCAATCGGGGACCCCTTGGGGGATGTCCAACTGCCAGTTTGGGCACAATCAAACTGGTAGTTGGACATCCCTCTCACAATCTGGTACTGCTGGCTCCCAACCACTCACCTGCCTGCCTGCCTGTTAGCACCTAACTGCCTCTGCCTGCCTGGCTAATAGACCCTAACCACTCTGCCTGCTTACCTGATCACCCCTAACTGTTCTCTCCTTGCCGGTCTAATCTCCCCCCCAACTGCCCTCCCTTGCCAGCCTGTTCTCACCCCCAACTGCCTCTGCCTGTCTGATCTCGCCCCCAATTGCCCTCCCCTGCTGGCCTGATCTTGCCCAGTCTCCCTGACTCACTCTTCCTCTTTCCTAGCTGGGAGGGGGCAGGGCAAGTGAGGGCCACTCCACCCTCTGCTTATTCTCCCTTCCATCCAGGCCTCTTCAGGCCCAGTCTGTTTTGTTTTCATCTCTCCATCCCAGTCTCTCCCAGTCTCTGTTTCCCTTTGTTTTTCTCAGAAGTCCTCCAGGCCTCCCTGTGTCCCTCTTCCTCTTTCCTGTCTGGGAGATGGCAGGGCCGGTGGAGGATGTTCCACCCTGTGCAGCCCTCCCTTCCATCTAGGCCTCTTCAGGCCCAGTCTGTTTTGTTTCCTCATTCTGAGAGAGACTCCGAGCTGGGAGGGAGGGAAAGAAAGGGAGAAAAGGTTGTAAGCTGGTGGGCACTGTGTGTGTCTGTATGTGTGCGCGGTTGTGAGTGAGTGTGAGTGCCAGCCCCGCCTCCCCTGTCCCTGTCTCCCCTGCCACAAGTCCACACCCACCAGAGGCTGCTGCATGCGTAGCCTGTTCATTAGGTCAAGTCTCCAGTCATTGTGGATGTGACAGATCCAGGGTTTTTATATATTAGGATATGTTATCTCTGCACTATGTAATACTATTCTCTGTTTCTATATTCACACACACATTAGAGTTTTTAACCTTCACACTGTGCATCAGAACCATCTAAAGAACCTTTAAAAGTTGCATGTATACAGGCAACATCCCAGAAATTGTTTATTATTATTATTATTATTTATTTTTTATTTTTTTGTTAATCCTCACCTGAGGATATTTTTCCATTGATTTTTAGAGACAGTGGAAGGTAGGGGGGAGACAGAGAGAGAGAGAGAAACATCAATGTGAGAGAGACGCATTGATTGGTTGCCTCCTGCATGCACCCCGACCAGAACTCAGGCCAGGGAGGAGCCTACAACCAAGGTACATGCTCTTGACTGGAATTGAACCTGGGACACTTTGGTCTGCAGGCTGACACTCTATCCACTGAACCAAACCAGCTAGGGCCAGAGAGTGACCTTCAATTGATCTGGAATAGAGCATAAGTTTTTTGTGTTTGTTTGTTTTTTGTTTTTGATTTTTTTAAATTTTCCATGTGATTGCAGTGGGCACCAGATTTGGAAAACCACTGTGGTGGACAAGAAAAGAAATAAGACTTCTCTCTGGATATCAGAAAAGAATTCACAAAAATTGCACAGATCTAACTTAAAGAAGAATTAATGTTTTGAAGAAACAACATCACATAATGATACATAACATTAGCGCTCGAGTGAAACTGCTTAAATTCAAATGCCAGCCATAGCCTTTCTTGGGAAAATAAACCTCTCAGCATTAGGTTTTCTGTTAATAACAATAACAGTTATCTGATCATGCTGCTTGTTTTGAGGATTAAATAAACAAATATATGTAAAATTCTTAGTCCTTTACTTGGCATACCACACATGTTGGCTATTATTATTATTGATCATCATTTTAGTCAATGTCCAATGAGAATTGTTGTCTACTATATTGAAGAGATAACTAAATCTATTCTTCATTTAGTCATATTCTAGACATGCTTTCCTTTCACAAAGCTGAAAGTTTCTTACTAGTTATTTGAAATATCTTGAGATTCCCTCCTTTCAAAAAACTGAATAATATTTGCAAATCTTTTTGAAGCATTTTGAAAGAAAGCAAAATATTAGAAAAATTCATATAGGATGCTAAATGTCTGAGACAGCCTGAAGGTCACTGTAATGCTACATTCCAAATTATATGCAATTTTAGATAATACATTAAAAAGATAAGAACTTTCCAAAATGAATTCTGTATACAATAACTCTGGGCATTATATAATATGATGGTTGGCTGCCTGCCTCATTCCTTAATTTCCTGTTTATGGTGCTATCATAAGCACGGAGACTTCTCGGATCATTAGAAATGGTGACTGTCCTGTGAGCTTGCCTGGTATTATTAGCTAAGCTTTCCTACTGGTAGGGGAACATCACAGCTAGATCATCTTATTCTCTTGTTGGACATAAACAGTCTCACAGAACACCAGTATCATACAAGGTCACTCTGCCACTGTGATGAAATGAGACAAAACAAGAACATTTTATAATCTAATCTAAGCATAGACAAAAACAAGCTCATTGTATAAAACACAAAATACCATACATCTCCCTCTTCTGTCTAATATGAGTGACTACTACTTATTTATCAATTAAATAATTAGCCTCACTATAGTCTTCTTTCCTCCAGACAAGATTTATTAAATTACTCACTCCTAGGATTAACACTATCCTTAAGAGCATGCAATCAAGGTGAATACATTTCCTTAAACCTTTCCCAAATTTACATAGTCAATGCACAATTCATATAACTGTTACCAGCATTGGGATTCTTGAGTTCTCCAAGATAGAAATTAGAGGAAACCCCAAAGAAGTTTCCAGACAGATTTTACTAAGTTTATGCCTGAGCATAAGGGAGGCAGGACAGAGAAAAGGAGGCCCTCTAAATTGGTTCAGGGGCTGGTTCTGATAAGCTGGGGACTAGGCAGGCTTGCTTGAAAAGAAAGGTTTTTTGAAAATGGCTTGTGGAAATTTTCATGTCAGGAGAGGAAAAGCAAGCAGTTAGAAGAGATATTAAATTCTGCTTTTTGTGTTTTTTAAAAAATTTTAGCAGGGAATGGACGTATGGTGACATTCTTGCCACCTGGTCTTAACCTGGCTTCCTAGACACTTGTGTTTTTCCATTCCCAGGCCCAAGTGCCTGTACTGTCTCATAATCTTATATAATAAAAGCCTAATATGCAAATTGTCCCTTCAGGCAGTCATTTGACTGAGAGTTCGACCGATTGTTATGATGTGTGCTGACCACCAGGGGGCGGCACAGAACATGGTGGGTGTCTGTGACATGGGGCTGACAGCAGGCAGCAATGGAGGTGCTGCTGGCCCCAAAGGGCCCTGATGAGAACAGGACCATGGCAGGATAGTGGAGCAGGTGAATGGGTGATGCCAGGTCAAGGCAGGTGCAAGCAGAGACCTGACTGCCCCACCGATCACTCCACAGACAGCAACCAGGAGTGGTGGCAGGGGGTGGGTCCACCACTGGCTCCCAGGCACTGAGGGAGCAGGAGGGGGGAGGTGTCAGCCCCAACCAATCACCCTGAAGGCAGGATGGCGGAGCAGATGAGGGGGCAGTGCCAGGCCAAGGTGAGGTGCCAGGTGGAGCTGCAGGGCTGTGAGGCTGGGGGCACAATCTGGGGCCTAATCTCCATAGGTCTCCTTGAGGGACCCTACCTGTACACGAATTCATGCATCTGGCCTCTAGTATCTTTCATAATAATGGTCACTGTGAGATAGCCCATAGACAGTCAATGTGCATTGATCATAATGTGTGGTCTCCCTTTTTGTAATGAGCATTAAAAGGAATCTGGTGAACTATAGAAGTGTTCCCAGTGATCTGTGACCGGATGGCATTGCCACTGAGTAGGTATGAATATAAAAGAGAGAAAAAGTGTGATCTGGCTGTGGGGGAATTTTTACAGCCTCCTTTTCCATCATGCATGGCTACTGCCTTGGTTCACCTTCATTTATTAAACCACGCTGCTAATCCATTGAAAATGGTTTGCCTTTCAGTGATCACATTTGTTTGACTGCTTGGCATTTCTCACAATTTAGTTCTGAACTTTACACCATTCATGACTTCTACATATTGACTGACAGTCACCTTCCCAAAGTAAAACTTTGATGTAACATTCATATATCAGATTATACCATTATTGTGTACATTTCAGTCTTGCAACACTGATGTGTAAATATTTAATGCTAACCATTAAAAGGCTAATTTGAAACTTCTGGAGAAAATATATAGGGCTTTGTAAATAATGAGTATTATGTGCTTTAATAAAGTTAAAAATTAGACACATTTGAAACAAGCAATGCATGCAAATGTTAAGACCTCAACGCCACATTAGTTTTAAGAATAGATACCAAATTAACAGGCCAATACAGTCTCCCAAACGTATACTCAATAGTGTTTACATGAACAAACTCTTACATAGTAAATTAAATCAGTGACACCTTTAAATACTTCGTAATATAAAAGATAAATTTTGCAAACATACTTCAAACTCCACTCCATTGAAGGAAATTGAATAAAAAACAGTATTTAATTTTTCATTCATAAGAACTACAATTATTACTTTATGAAAAAATGTTGAAATAAGCATAAGCTAAAAAGACATTATTTGTAGAACAGAGCTCTTTTGAATAGGCAGTTGAAAATGTTCCCATTTGAAGATTTTTTTTAAAGTGTACTCAAATGAAAGTACTTAGTCTTGTCAGAAATTACATTTACATTACAAAATGGTCTGTTGCTGCTCTCGAAATTACCAGGTGATTACAAGATGATAAAATTTCCATTAGCAAGGAAAATGTAGCCTTTGAAGCAAAGGGTGCAGAGGAATGACATAACTGGTACTTTATCACAGGCATGATCTACTGAAGAAGATACTGTCACTAAGAGGTAAAATGGTTCATCAGTGAAAAAATATGAACTATAGTGTTAATGATAAAAGGACATAAACACATGTAATAAAAGAGCTACTGAGAACAGAAGGATGAACATATAAGAGCAAATGGATCTCCTGGCAAGCACTGAAAAGGGTCCCTTGTTTAAAATGGGACAGCTGTCCACTTACCATAAGAAAATTTCCTCTTGACTTCCACATTTACAAATAAACCCCCACCTGTTATGTGTTTTGTCTTATTTTTTCAAACAAAGAATGATTGTTGTTGTTGTTGTTGTTGTTTTAACCCATGGCTTCCAGCAACCATCTATATTTAGGAATTGTAACTTTATCAAACTGTGACTGACTGGCACCACATACGTATGCTTGGGCTAATTCATAGGAAGCGTTAAGATACCTCAGTCTGCTCTGAGGGCTAGATTCAAGTGTGCTGATCAAAAACATGTGACCTCTCTGCACTTCAATCCATGCACTTGCTGCTGACAGACCAAATGCCCATTTTATCATAGCAGTCACCAGCTCAGCTATCTCTTCTGACTCTCCAAGGGCAACAGAATAAAGTTCTAAAACACTAATTCAAAGTCCCCTGTGACTGGACCTCTAAGCCAACTGATAACAGCTTTACTACTTGATGCTCTGCAACATGCTTTCCTCTATCAAGAGCAAGGCTCCCTCATTTGTCACATCCCTTCATAGTTCCATCATTGAAAAGGCATTCTAATGAGAGAAATGTATCAGACCTGTCCTGAGGTGGAGGTGCTGATAAAAAGCCTCAGCAGATATGTAATATGGAAACAACCCATCTTGCTGAGGCCACTGCTAAACTCTCAAAAGTTTCTCAGAAATCCATAAACAACTAAAAAATTCTTATTTATTGCCCCATAAGGGTAATCAAAACAGGCTATCCAAAGGGATGACACTGCAGGCTGCTAACTGATCAGTTTATCCAGAAAATGTGAAAGCATGGCCCCCTCTCTGTTCTCTGCAATATTATTTCATTCACCATTGAAAGATAATTTCACAGGGTATAGAATTCTAGGTGTTTGTATGTGTTTTTTTTCCTCTTAACACTTTATGTATTTCACTCCACTCTCTTCCTTATTGCATGTTTGCTGAGAAGTTGGATATAATAGTTATCTTTGCTCCTCTGTAGGTAAGGTGGATGGTTTTTGCTTCCCTTTGGGTTATTTTTTAAATATTTGTTTTCTTTATCTTAGAGTTTCTGTAGTTTGAATATAATATGCCTAAGTATAAAGTTTTTCTGACATTTTTTCCTGCTTGGTATTCTCTGAACTTCCTGGATCTGTGGTTTGATGTCTGACATTAACTGGGGGAAATTCTCAGCCATTATTCTTTCAAAGGAATTATTGTTTAAAGGGGGGATTTTTTTGGGAAATGTAGTTGGTGAACAAATAAATTCTGTGAACAACTTAAAAGCACTAGTGAAAGCCTTTTTTGTGTTACTATAGTCTGTTTCACATGTTAGCATGCATTAGAATCAAATAAAATACAGATTATTAGGCCTCACACTCAGAGTTTCTCAATTTAACAGTTTGGGGTACAACCCAATCCATCTATCTGCCACAACACCACCACACCAAGTTGTAAGCATTGTCAGACCTTACCAATGAAGTGGTGGTAAGTAGAGCAAGTGCCAATGTTGAGAGGTTAAAATCTGGGGTAATGAGTATGACTTTTTTTCAGTCCAAGTTAACCTAAGTGAAATATTTCACAGAGCTTCTCCTCAGGAACCTCCACAGTTACTAACCATGAAAACCTGTACTCAGGTACATACTGAAGATGAAAAGCGCCTCCCTCCCACCTCAACCATTCAACTTGACTCCCCTATTTGTACCAGAAGGTACACATACATGTTGCATCATCAGGAAAAGGTTATAAAAATGTATAAGACCTGAATGTCTCTTCATTCATTCATTCATTCATTCACTCAAAGACAATATTTGGTATCTTTTATTTTTGAGGCACTGTTCTAGACTCTGAGAATACAGCAGTGAACAATAAAACAGACAACAGTGTTCCTGTTAAGAAGCTCATATTCTACTGGAAGAGACAGACTATATACATTGTTTTTGGAAAGTGATATTGAGAAAAAAAAGAACAAGAAAGAGAAAGACTGAAGTATTTGCTATATTTTAGGGAGGTTATTGGGAAAGTTTCTCAAATAAAGTGGGAAAAGGAATAATAAAGAAAACAGTCTCATTTATGACTATATCAAAAAGAATAAAATACCTAGGAATTAAATTTAACCAAGAAGGTGAAAGACCTGTAGTTTGAAAATTATGACACTGAAGAAAGAAATTGAAGAGGATACAAATAAATGGAAAGATATACCATGCTTATTGATTAGAAGGACTAATATTATTAAAATGTCCATACTACCCAAAGCAATATACAATTCAATGCATTCTCTATCAAAATTCCAATGGCATTCTTCTCAGAACTAGAAAAAAACCCTAAAATTTATATGGAACCACAAAAGACCCCAAAGAGTCAAGGCAATCTTGAGAAGAAAGAACAAAAGTGGATGTATCATGCTGCTTGATTTCAAACTACACTATAAGTCAACAATAATCAAAACAGTATAATACAGGCACAAAACCAGACACATAGATCAATGGAACAGAATAGAATCCAGAAATAAAGCTTCATTTATGTGGTCAATTAATAATCGACAAAGGAGGCAAGAATAAACAGTGGGGAAATGACAGTTTCTTCAATGAGTAGTGCTGCGAAAACTGGACAGATACATTAAAAAAAATCAAACTGGACTACTTTTTTTATACCATGGACAAAGATAAACTGTAAATGAATTAAAAATTTAAATATAAAACTCCCAGATGAAAACCATCAGTAAGCACTTTGACAAGACATATTCTTCAATATGTCTCCTTGGCCAAGAGAAAACAAGCAAATGGAACTACAAAAATCTAAAAAGTTTCTGCACAGCAAAAGAAACCATCAGCAAAACAAAAAGCAATAACCTAGTGAATGGGAGAAGACAGTCACAAATGATATATTCAATAGTACAATAATATCCAAAACATATAAGGAACTCATGCAACTCAACATTAAACAAACCAAAGAATCCAATTTAAAAATGTACAAAGGACCTGAATAGATACTTCTCCAAAGAAGATATACAAATGGCCAACAGACATATGAAAGGATACTCAACATAATTAATCATCAAGAAACTGCAAATCAAAACCACAATGTAATAACATCTCAGAATGGTTATCATCAAAAAGTCAACAAATAATTAGTGCTGGTGAGGATGTGGAGAAAAGGGAACCCTTCGTAAGTATATTGTTTGTAGGACTGTAAATTGGTACAGCTACAATGGAAAACAGTACAAAGACTCCTCAAAAATTTAAAAATGGCACTGCCTGCCCTAACTGGTTTTGCTCAGTGGATAGAGCATCGGCCTGCAGACTGAAAGGCCCCAGGTTCGATTCTAGTCAAGGGCATGTACCTTGGTTGTGGGCACACCCCCAGTAGGGGGTGTGCAGGAGGCAGCTCATTGATGTTTCTCTCTCATCGATGTTTCTAACTCTATATCCCTCTCCTTTCCTCTCTGTAAAAAAAAAATCAATAAAATATATATTTTTTTACTAAATGGTACTGCCTTATGACCTGATCCAGTGACATTCTGGAATATGTCCTTAGTAACCCGAAACACTGATTCAAAAGCATATATGCACCCCTATATTCATTGCAGTATTATTTATAATAGCCAAGGAAACAGCCCAAGTGTCTAGCAGTAGATGATGCATCCTGTTTTTTCATAGTTTTTAATGAGCCAAATATATTTTTATAAGATATAAATCTTATTAAATTATAGTTTCAAGTCAAACTGTTTGATGTAATCAGCACCTCAATTAGAAAGTAATATGATATTCTATATTTACTGTTCTCTAATAACAATATATCCAATATATCTCTTTCAAACTTGATGTCACATGTTTGCTTCACTGATGGTTTTAAGTTCAGAGCAACTGTAATTGAAAGTCTCATCTTAAATCATACTCTTAACTTTTTCTTACTTCTAAAGTTTAGATTAAACTCCAAGGGCTCAGTATAAAATATAAACTTAACTATGGTAAGTTAAAACACAATCCATTCTCAAGATAGCAAAGTTGTATGTGCTTGGAACAGGGGAGCTGAATTGAAGTGAAAGAAACAACCAATATGGATACTGTCCCCCTCAATCAATCAATGCTTATGATAAATAAATAAATAATCCACTGTTATACTAACAAATTGAACCTTTTTCAAGAGTTTAATGCTCTTGGGGTAGAACCTTAATAGAGCTTCATTCCCCCTAATGGGAGAGCCTGCCTGAACACTGGAGTATGTCTGTCTATAAACACAACACTTTTCTCAGTATATGGAATGGGGCAAAAGTAGATTTACAGTTGTTCATAGAGAAAATAATACCTGCAATACAAGAAGAAACTCTGTGTTTTCAGTACTCACAACTATAAACTTACTTTTGCCCCACCCTGTATATAATTAATATGACCTACCCCTCCTCCTAAATTCATGAAGCATTATTGCACCTAATTATTCCCAACATGACTGTCATAACAAAATGTAAGTTGTTGTCTAGTCAACTTCCATTTGATCTCAACTAATTATATACAACATTTGAGCAGTGTCACCTACATTTAATACTTTATAGAGCTGAAAATTTCATCAATTACATTAAGGCTATCTTTCATATCTGGAGCACCTATACATAATTTTTATCAATTATTCTTCAAAATAAATTGAAGAAGCATCTTTTATTATTTCTATTTTATATGTAAGGAAACTGATCTTGAAGATGTTAAGGAATACTATTTTTTAAGAACAGAGCACAAATGCTGCAGTCAAGTATAAAATCCATGAATTTTGGGACCAATTCTGCAGCTCTTTCTACACTGTCAGACTACAAATTATAATGATTTATTTAAAGAAAAAAAATTACCTTTTGGACACTTTTTCCATATAATACGTCGGGAACTCTCATAATGTGTGTTCAACCAACTAAGCAGAAGTCTTTCAGAATCACAATATACATTGCTTTCTACAAAACAAGCATTGACTTTTGGTGACTTCTGCATATTTATGGAGGGCAAATCATCTGGAGAATGTGGTGAAATGTGGGATAATATCAGAACCTAAAATTGAATAAAAGAGAGAAAAAAACATATATTAGACATGAATGGCAAAATAAAAATCTGAAGAGTAGATAAAAGAATGACAGGTAGAAAAATAAAGGCCATCAATACTTTCTGCTTAGTTACATTCACCCAAGAGTGAAAGAATAGTTAAGATAACCTTTAATACCCATTTTAAATTCCCAATTTTTTGCCTTTATAGCACCTAGTCTATAAGGTACCATGCTATGTAATTTACAAGAAGCAGCTTACTACCTAAGGATTCTGGTCATCGATTTTCCAGTGTGTGTGGGGAAGGTGGAGAGTAGACTCCCCATCCCCACACAACCAATTATCAAACACCAACGGAACCTCCAACAATTTAACTCAATTCTGACACTATACACCCAGAGATGATATCAGATTCCACAGGTTGAAGGTTCAGTCATACAAGACTCCTATTTCAGATGCCAATCAAAAGCCCAGGTTGTCAGTATGCTTTCTAAGCCACCAACTATAACTGGAGGTTCCAATGACCCCCTCCTTGGCAACTAAATTCAGACACCAGTCTCAAGTTCAGTTTGTTACCTATACTTTTGACCAACTAGCTACAAATCAGAAGTTTTGATGACCTCTTGTTGGGTTCTATTAGACCTCTGCCATTCCAGGTCTGGGGATAAAACATAAAGTTCTACGCCTCTAATCACATGCTTGATTCCTCTGATAATCAGCCCCCATACGAAGGTGCTTTCAAAAAGCCAACTAATTAACATAACAAAGATACCCTTTTCACTCTTATCACTTAGAAATTTCAAAAGGTTTAAGAAGCTCTGTGCCAGTCCCCAGCCAGTTTCATTCAGTGGATAGAGCTTTGGCCTGTGGACTGAAGGGTCCTGGGTTCAATTCTGATCAGGAGCACATGCTTGGGTTGCAGGCTCAAGCCCAGTAGGGGGCATTCAGGAGGCAGCCAATCAATGATTCTCATCATTGATGTTTCTATCTCTCTCTCCCTCTCCCTTCCCCTCTGAAAGCAATACCAATATATTTTTTTAAAGAAAGTTCTAAAAAAAAAAAAAAAAAAGAAAGAAAGAAAGTTCTATGTCAGAGATGAGAATGAACACCAAATATATATTTGTCATTATAAATCACTAGAGGCCCAGTGCACGAAATTTGTGCACAGGGTCGGGGAGGGGGGGGGAGTGGTGTCCCTCAGACCAACCTGCACCCTTTCTAATCTGGGACCCCTTGAGAGATGTCTGACTGCCTGTTTAGGATCGGGCCTAAACAGGCAGTCGGACATCCCTTTCACAATCCAGGACTGCTGGCTCTCAACCTCTCGCTTGCCAATTGTCCCTAACCACTCCCCTGCCAGCCTGATCAATGCCTAACTGCTCCTGTGCCTGCCTGATTGCCCCTAACTGCCTT